>PVHP010001059.1:0-116428 GCA_004024765.1 Zapus hudsonius
GAATGGGAGGCTGAGATAACTGCCTTATGCTGAGTTCCAGGCCCGCCTGGGACTAAGTGAGACCCCCGCCCCCTAAAAAGACAGGAGAGGAAGATAAGAAGGCCCTGTAAATCTGGAGATATCAAATGTGATAGATTCCCTTTCAAGACCCAGCTTATTTAAGAGCCAGTCAACTCTGGTGGGCCATGTTACCTCTAAAGGTGTGGCTCTGCTCTCACCCATGGTGAGTCTGTGTATGGATCCCTCCCAGTAGGCCTGTGGGCTGGCTGGGTCCCAATCAGCCTACATCAGCTGCTCTAGATGCTGGTGGATGGGGTGCTGGTTGTACTCTGGAGAATCCTTGCTCTGGTGCTTCCTGCCTGGGCCCAGGTGCCTCTCCTTCCTGAGTGGAGAACTCTCTCACAGCTGTTTTGCTCGAGGCTTAGGCAGGTTCCTGTGCAGTTCCCCTGGCCAGATGCTGGACCCAAGCCACACAAGGCTGCTGACGGCTGGGTACTGGTTGCCAGAATCCCGCATCTCCCTTTTCTCTGCTGAGGCTAAAAAATTCCCACACACCTTTGGCTTCCTGTAGAAGAGTGTGTTCTACAGTCTCTCTGCCTACCTTCCCTCCCTGACTGCTCTAGCATGGCTACACCATCGCCATCTTAACCTGAAGTCTTTGGTATGCATTCTATACATACAGAACATCTCAATTTGGACAAACCACATCTCAAGTGCTCAGATTCCACATGTGTATGGCCAGTAGCTGCCTTATGAATAATGTAAGCACAACACTCAGAGCCATGGCTGTAAGAGTAAAGTGCCCTGGTTCTATCACATCTCACTCTGTAAGGAAAGATGGTAAGAGGCACAGTATGAGTGTGCACCTGAAATACTGCTGGAAAGAAAAGATAGCTTGCAATTACTTTTCTTAGGGGTATAAGCGTTAATTAATGTTAAGAGTTTGGAATAAAGAATGATTCCTCAAAGGAAAGCCATCTGCATAAAGCCCATCTTATTAGTAACAAATGAGAAGTTGAGGAAGGGAAGACATTTTACAAACTCAAGGGTCAACTCTTTTATACCAGCCTTAAATGAATACCACTTCCCCCAGTCCCCACAATTCACAAACAGCAGTGACTACAGTTAGTCACATAGCTTTGCCAAGATCCCTTTAAACACATAAGCAGATAAGCATATGGAATTTTGTAGTGAAATATAGAGATGATGGAAAGACAAGATTATTCATTTGTTGATGTCTTTATATTTTTTTTTTCCGATTTTTTTCGAGGTAGGGTCTCACTCTAGCCAGGCTGACCTGGAATTCACTATGTAGTCTCAGGGTGACCTTGAACTCATGGTGATCCTCCTACCTCTGCCTCCCAAGTGCTGGGATTAAAGGCGTGCACCACTGTGATGGTTAAATTTGATGTCAACTTGACCTTTCAAGTAATCTTGGGTGAGTCTCTGAGGATGTTTATAGGAAGGCAGTCTCTCAGTAGGGGGCAGGATGTAAAGAAGTTCAAAGAAGCTAGAACTAAACATCCTTTCCTGTGTGGGCAGTGCAGGAAGAAAATTCCAGAGACTCAGGAAGCCATTAAGTCTGGGGAAGGGTTGTAAGACCCCACCCAAAGCCTATAAAAAGGAATAGAAATTCTCTTTGGTTCTCCTGCCTGTTTGCTCTTTGGGTATATAGTGTAGGTGATAGGTTTTTCTCTCTGCTGGGACCTGTGAAAGAGGGCCAGCCTCTTTCGCTTCTGTTATGGAACTTCCCCTCAATCTGTAGTTTCAATAAATACTCTCCTCCCCCAAATTGTGCCCGGTTTGAAGATTCATCCCAGTGGCATGTGGCCTACAACAGCCACCAAGCCAAGCTATAATCTATTTTTTAAAATTATCTCTGGACCCCATTTAATTTCAAGTAACGTGGATGTAATACTGAGGTTTTTCCTCCCTCCCTCTGTTTCTTCCTTCCTTCCTCCCTCCCTCCCTTCCTTTCGTTCAAGGTAGGGTCTCCTCTAGCCCAGGCTGACCTGGAATTCACTATGCAGTCTCAGGGTGGCTGCAAACTCATGGTGATCCTCCTATCTCTGCCTCCTGAGTGCTGGAATTAAGCCACCACAACCGGCTATAAGATATTCATGGTTTTTTACTTTTTTTTAAATTTCTTTTTTTAAAAAATATTTATTTATTTATTTGAGGGAGGGAAGAAGGAAGGGAGGGAGGAAGGGAGAGAGAGAATGGGCATGCCAGGGCCTCTAGCCACTGCAAATAAACTCCAGACCCATGTGCCACCTTGAATCTGGCTTTACAAGACTACTGGCGAATCAAACCTGAGTCCTTAGGCTTTGCTGACAAGTGCCTTAACTACTGAGTCAACTCTCCAGCCCAACACTGAGGTATTCTGAAGCTAGGGGTGATTATTTTAGTGTGCAAACAGTCTCAAGAATAAACAGGGAGTAGTACTCATAATTATGCTAGGATAAAAGGCACAAACTGGGCCTTAGTGTTTGTTTCCTTTTTGAGATAAGGTTTCATGTACCCCAAGATGGCTTTGAACTCACTACATAGTCAAGGCTAGTCTGGAACTCCTGGTCTCCAGCCTTCATTTGTTGAGTGCTGGAATTACTGGCATGTACCTGGCTACACCAAGATGTTACAGCTATCAACTAATAATGATACTCTACTCTCTGCACAGCTGTGGAGTGGAGAAAACTTCATTTAGTGTTTTCTGATTAACTCTTAACAGTCACAAGGGCTTTGTGGGTTAATACACATCAAGTAGGTGAGGCAGATTCCCTCACTAAACAGGAGAGGCCCAGTCTGCTCCTGCTTAAGACTACCCGAGGAAAGGAACAGCCCACTTGTGCTCACACTAAATACACGAGGAGAGGAATAGCTGGCTCATGTTCACACTAAATACATGAGGAGAGGAACAGCCGACTTGTGTTCACACTAAATACATGAGGAACAGCTTGCTTCTGATCACAATCTGACTTTTTAATCATAGGCTCCTTTACACAGGGCAAACCAATTAAAAGAGGGTCATTTTAACCAGTTTCAGGCTCATTTCAGTACATTCCAGCTTGTGTTAATGAAAATCAATTTCAGTCTGTGGCCTGGAACTAACTCATGTGTAGCACTTCCAGCCAGCTTCTTATATAAAAACATCAAATTTTTAAAATATTTGAATCATCCTCTCAGTAATATTAATGGTAATAAATAATAATAATAATAATTACTTAGTGAACAGCTGTATTTGAATCTAGGGCATATAACCAGAAACTTACATGACAGAAATATGCACGAAGCCAGAACCTGAGGGAGCAGCTCCTTCATGTGCTGGTATAGGGATGGATTGAGAAGAGGGACTCAAATGCCCAGCACCAAATGACCCAGCTTGGTTATCTCCACAGGATGATGACATTTTCAAAGAAAATACATAAAATAGCAAAAGGCCAAGGTCTTCAAAACACAGACAGTATCTGAGAAGAGTTCACACTTTTCCCTGAATGATCAAACAAAACATTTCATGGCAAACTTCCAAACCAACAAGGACAAGTTTCCCTGAGAAGCTTCTAGGAGGAGTCCTATGGCCTTCTATGGGATTCTGATGTGCTTAGTCTTTCAAAAGCAGCTGGTGAGGGAGAGCTGCTCAAACCCTACTTGCATTTCAAAGATATACAACTGCAGGATAGAACTCTTGAGTCATACCTGGTTGCTTCATCTTTGTGGGTCTGTCAAGGCAATGTGTCAGCAGGAAGAGAATATCAATATATACAGCTCTGGTCACCAAACATGGATTTTGCCTAGAAAGGTAAAAAACACAGAATAAATATCTGTTTTTTTTTTCTCTGAGGCCAAAGTCATACTGTGTTTTCTATTAGCTATGTCATGAAGCTTAGGCAGTCATGGCAAATGCTAAAAAATTATGGAAGATCGTGGGTGAGAAGAAAATCAGCAACTTGTGAGAAAATGAATCCCAGAACATGTTGCAGAGGCTGAGGCTGTGTGTGGACCAAACTGATAAAACTCCATGTTGCACTCAAAGCAAAATAAGCCAAAAAAGCAAAACCCAAGATCTTATTTTAGTTAGTTGAAAATGAGAATGGTGTAGGCTACAGAATATTCTAGTATTCCATTCTTAAGAGGAGAAAAATGGGAAGAAAATCATTGGTTATAAAAATCAAGAATTTAGTACTCTGGGCCGGGCGTGGTGGCGCACGCCTTTAATCCCAGCACTCGGGAGGCAGAGGTAGGAGGTTTGCTGTGAGTTTGAGGCCAGCCTGGGCTACAGTGAAACCCTACCTTAGAAACAAAAAGGGCTGGTTCCAAGTCTCAGTGCATACTGACCATGGATGGGGCCAGACCCAATTTGGTATGCCAATGACAGGTCTAAGTGCTGGATTTGCCACTCATTATCTCAGAGATGTGAGCAGACTCCCTGTCTGTTTCCCTGTGAGTCACTGGGAGGATCCAGGTGATGGAGTACACTGGAAATGCCCACCCTAGAGCCAGAGCAGTGGCTCCAGGAGGCTCATCTTCTGTCTTCAACTTCAGAATAGGGATGACATTGAAATGGGCCAGTTGTGGTTGGATTTCCTAAACCCAACATTCTTATTCCCTGTATATTTACAGTTGTGTGATTTTCCTGCCATCTATCCCTATCCTCCATCCTCACATATACGCTGATGTGGAAATCATGTCATCATCACCAGGCGTGGAGGCACTGCCAGCCCTCAAGAGACTGAGGCGTGAGGATCACAAGCTTGTATAAGTCCCTATCTGAGCAAAGAGTATTAGATATCTTTAACTTGAAGCAAAAATGTCTTGAATCACAGTCTCCTTTGTTGCTGACCTGCCCCACTTTGCTGCACCTACCTCCTTCCCTTATTTCTACCTACCCAAGACTCTAGTTTAGATTACACTTCAGGTATCTGGACTAATTTTATCACTAGGCTTAGATATTTTAAAAAGTTAGTTAAAAAATAAATATCACATACACAGGGTATAAAAAGAATTCAAATATAACAAAAGGGCATGCAGTGACAGTGAAGTCCCATTTCCCCGTCCTCTAACCATGGGCTATTTCTGAGGAAACTACTAGGCACCTGGTCTTCATCCATAACCTGCCTGTTTATCTTTACATAAATGGTGGTATTACTGTCTCCACTCACATTCAATTAGGGACACTGGGATTTGTCTGACTGTCTTTTTTTCAGGGAGGAGGAGACTGAGACAGTCTTACTCTGTATCCTAGGTTGCCACAGAACTATGTAGCCCAGGCTGGCTTCAAACCTTCAGCAATCTTCCTGCCTGAGTCTCCTGAGATGTAAGATTACAGATGCAGGCTTGAGAAATGGCTGAATGATTCAAGGTGCTTGGTTTCAAAGCCTGAAGGCCCAAGTTAGATTCCCCAGTACCCACATAAAGCTAGATGTACAAAGTGGCGCATCATCTGAAGCTCATTTGCAGTGGCAGGAGGCTTTGGCATGTCCACATGCTTCTTTTTCTCTCTCTCAAAGAAATAAATATTTAAAATTCAAAAAAGATTACAGAAGTCAGCTATACACCCAGGTTATTTTCTTAATGGCAGTAAACACAAATCTACTGTCCCTTTCTGACAGAATTCAGATTAAGATATGTTGCTACTAAAACCAATGCTGTAAAAAATATACTTGTATAATAGTTTTATGCATATGCTTAATTAGAAACAAAATTCCTAGAAGCTGAATTGCTAGATCAAGTTATTTGCACATTTAAATTCTTCATTGTTTTTTGACAAAATGCTCTCTGAAGATGCTGTACCAATTTACATGCTTACCAAACATACATAAGAATTAGTTTGCCAACGATCTGACCACCACAATCCATTAAGTCCTTTGTCCTATGCTAAGAAGTAAAAACAAGGTTGCTCTGTTTTAAAGCAGTTCCATGTGCTTTAAAAATGGATACAAGGTGTTTTCTGTGACACGAGTTCAAATCCTATTCTTATTTTTTTTCTTGAATGATTCATAGGAATTCTTCGTATGTGAAGATCTGCTATTTGTCACCTGTGTTGTGAACAGTTTTTATAGTCTGTCATGTATTTGACCTTATAGTTTTTTTCCAATCTAAAAACATTTAGTTTAGTGTCACATATATTAATAGTTTTTTTGTCTTCTGGGTTTTATGTTAGTATACAAAGTCCAACTCTTCTCTAAGATTATACACATGCCTGCATGTGTTTTAGAATTCCCATGTTTTCTTCCAAAAACTTGGTTCACTTTTTCAAGAAGTTGACAACACTTTCTGCTCACCCTTATCTTTTGTCCTCATGTAGTTTCTCCTAGCTCTCTTAGTCACTCTTCTATATGTGCCCATTTCTAAGATTTCACAGTTTGGGCACACTTACCAAAGAAAGAAAAAAGCCAGCAAATCCCTTGGACATAAAAAAAAAAAAATCAGCCGGGCATGGTGGCGCATGCCTTTAATCCCAGCACTCAGGAGGCAGAGGTAGGAGGATCACCATGAGTTCAAGGCCACTCTGAGACTACCTAGTGAATTCCAGGTCAGCCTGGGCTAGAGCGAGACCCTACCTTGAAAAACAAACAAACAAAAAAAATTCATCATCAGTGCATCATCAGTTATCTTGCACAGGGTTGATAAATATCCCCAGAAGGCAGGTAGAATGCTTGTAGTGCATCCAGCTTTGAGCTAGGTGTGGGGAGGATACACAAGACAGATTTTGGTCTCTGAGAAGTTTGCCTAGTTATGCAGAGGAAAACAAAGATGGAGGCAGGATTTAAACAGAGACGAAGCTGGAGAAACAGGGCTTATTAACAGGCAATTGCATTTGGGCAGTGTAAGACATGAAGACTTTAAGTTGACAGCTTCCAAAGAAAGGCATTTTGAGAGATAACAGATGAGATTTGTTTGAATCAAACAGGACCTAGGCCAGCACTTGGGAGGCCAGCCAGGAGGTAGAGTTCCAGGACAGCATGGGCTAAAGTGAGACCCTACCTCAAAACAAAACAAAACAAAAAAACAACCAAACCAAAAAGTTAAAGAAGTAATTCTCTGGGCTGGAGAGGTGGTTCAGCAGTTAAAGGCATTTGTTAACAAAGCCTGATAGCCCAGATTTGATTCTCTAGTACCCAAATAAAGCAAGATACACAAAATGCACATGTGTCTAGAGTTTGTTTGGAGTGACAGAAGACTCTGGTACACCCATGCTTACCTCTCTGTTAATAAAATAAAATATATATGTATATTTACACACATATGAATACATGTGTACATATGTGTATGTATATCTCTCTGTATCTCTATACACACACACACATATATACATACAGGACCTGGGATGTGCTGAGGGGACAAGAGCAAGAGCAAAGCAAGGCTTTCACACAAGACGGGCTATTTCAGCTTACTGTAGTAACTCAAGACCTGCTACTATGTGGCCTCCCACAGTCAGGGCTTCTTGTTTTGGATGCTTTTCTGAGGAGCCATACAGAACCATAAAGCAGTTTTTAGAAAACTGGTTTTCCTTTAAAATCCAATGAAGAGTAGGTTTTCTATGAGATTTTTAGCTAAGCTAATATTATTTTTACGTATTTATTTTGAGAGTCTCATGTACCCTAGGCTGGACTGTATCTACTATGTAGCTGAGGATGACCTTGAAATGCTTGGATTACAGATGTGGGCCACCATACCTGGCTATTTTGTTGTTGTTTGTTTTTTAAGATAGGTTCTCCCTATGTAGCCCTAGCTGGCCTGGAACTCTTGCTCCCAAGTGCTGGGATTACAGGTATGTCTTGCAGTTAATGTGTTCTTAAACATTTATGAATGAATCGAGGGAAAGCTGACTTTTTTTTTTTTTTTCAAGGTAGGGTCTTGCTCTAGCCCAGGCTGACCTGGAATTCACTATATAGCCTCAGGGTAGCCTTGAAATCATAGTGATCCTCCTACCTCTGCCTCCCTAGAGCTGGGACTAAAGGCGTGCGCCACCACATCCAGCAGAAAACTGACAATCTTTTGAGGTCCCTATGTGTTTGTTACGTGGGTCCGTGCTGGTGGCCATGCTGGCCTCCTGGGAGGCTGCAGGCTACTCCTCGACTCTGAGGCTCTGGGGCAAGTTGCCTCAATGAACATCATGGAGGCTTTCACGAGCTGCCACTTCAGGTTGCAGGAACAGATCCAGAGCCATATCGGAGTCCATCCTGATTCTGAGGTAAATCAGAGCAACTCAGAGCCACTCATGGCTCCACCCTCCATGACAGCTGAAAAATAGCCCATCTGGAGTCACAGACGTGGGCTTTCTCTGAACTGGCTTCTAAGTCAAGAAAATATTGTGTTTTCTTTCTTTTTCACTTGTTCTGACTTGGAAGTGGTATAGTGTGAATTCAGGGTTAGCCAGAGGTTTGTTCTCGGTCTGTCAAGCCACTTTGCTGATGGGCATAAAATCCTAAGGAACAGCAAGCCAACTGAACAGGAAACCAGGCCACAGGGTTTTGGTGGGCTTGGGATTTTTTTTTTCCCTACCTCAAATGGAAAAATCCTGGCATGGAGCATGGTCTAATGAAGATTTATAGTGCTTGAAAAAAAAAGCAGAACTGGTCAGGGTCTAACTAATGGGCTGAAAAACAGCACACTGGTGGCTTCAGAAGGAATCAGGCATGCAGACTAAGTTTATGTAGACAAAATGAAGATCTTTTGTCTTGCTTTCTTTCACTGCTTTTTATCACTTGTCCCTTGACAGATATCTACCCGAGAACCTGACCAATGTTTTTGCCTTGGGAAATCTCTGAACTTCATTAAACCTCCTGCCCTCTGTCCTGGAAGTTGGGGGAAAGCAGAAGGCAGGGCAGAGAGAGAGCAGGGCTCCCCAGACACGTCCACAATGGCCCTAGTGTCTACAGGACAGCAGGAGCTCTTGGGAAATCTGTGATAAATTATTCACTTCTCTCCGCCCTTCCGGAATCCCAGTGTCTGCAGATCTCTTTAACTGAGGCCTATTCATTCAGAAAGCATTTATTCAGAAAGCTCCTAAGAGCCAGGAATAGTGCCAGGGGTTGGGAAGATGAAATGATTCAGTGCCACACTCACTGCCCTCAAGGAACTTAGAGTCCTAAATAGTTTCCAGACTGCAGGCCATGCTCCATTTCAGCAGTAGTGGTGACCAGTAAAAGACATGGGAAGGGAGATAGAAAAGGAGGAAAAGTGGTCTGGAGGGAGACGGGGAGAGAGGGGAGAGGAAAGTAAGAGTGTATCAAAATAGCTTTAGTAACCTGGTTTCTACAAAGTTACTGCCCACACGAATTTTTAATGTTATATATCTTTAAATGAGATATAAAAACAAAATGCAACAATTTAAGTAAAATTATTAGCTTTTTTCTTTTTCTTTTTGAGGTGATAATTTGCCTTACTATTATGATGAATGGTCATATTTACCCAAAGCAATGGTGGGTAAGTTGAAAGCTAACATTCCTGAAATAAAATATGCAAAGTCTTGAGTAACTTCTTTCTTGGCCACATTTATTTATTTATTTGAGACAGGGTCTCACTGTGTAGTCTTGAACTTGCTGTGATCCTTCTGCCTCTGCCTCCTGAGTGTCTGTTGCATTTTTTTTTTTTTGGTGGTGTGTGTGAGGGAATTATTCATATCTTAAATGGCTATTATTCAAAAATCACAAATCATGTACATTTCATGAGCTGGTATATGTGTCTATCTGTGGGCATGCATATTCTTAGACACACACATATACATTAGTTCATATTAAGAAGTATTTTTTGTTGTAAGTGGATATCTAAAAATCTCAAAAGCCACTAGTTGTTTTTTTTTTTTGGTTTTTCGAGGTAGGGTCTCGCTCTAGTCCAGGCTGACCTGGAATTCACTATGTAGTCTCAGGGCGGCCTTGAACTCACAGTGATCCTCCTACCTCTGCCTCCCAAGTGCTGGGATTAAAGGCGTGTGCCACCACGCCCGGCCCAAAAGCCACTAGTTTTGTGGGAGAAACATCCAGTCATACTAGATCAACAGACTAAATGTTAAGAATGGTGGGAGAAGGGACCACTGTCTGCCTGGTGGGCCAGGAGGGGCTCTGGCTGTGAGTTGGAGATTGGGGAGGAATCTGGGTGGCAGGCCATGGACAATGATCCCCGAGAGGAAGCAGCAGGTCCAGAAGCTTGGCCACCTGACAGGCTTAGAGAGTAACAGTGAGTGCCAAAGCAACCTGGAGGAGAAAGGGCCAGAAGAAAGTGATTCAGGATAGATGACCATGGGCCTCTTGGAGAGCTTCAGCTGTGATTTTTAAGGGTTCCAAAGTTCCAAAGGATTGAAGAACTCCATGAATTCAGAATGAATCAGAGGGGTGGAAACAAGTTCTGCTGCTGGTGTCTGCTCAGGTCTCCAAGTTAGGAATGCTGATGTGGACTTCAACAGATTCAGCGTCTGGGCCACTCCAATCCCCAAAGGAACCCCCAAAGCCTTATTTGGATCCACGGCTAAACTTTCCTGAGCACTGTGGAATAGTGCCCATCCGAGGTGGGCAAGGGAAGGGAGAACACAATGTTCTGGTCTTCAGAGCTAGTGGTTGGAGGAGGTGGAGGGGGGAGAAAAACAGAATACATATAAAGCAAATGGCTAGTGGAAGGAAAAAGAAGGAATTTCTAGACATCAAAAAGACAGCTGATAGGCTGATGATTTTTTAATGACTTGGGTCTTGAATCTCAGCAAGGGCTCATCACATCACCCGGGCTCTTCACAATGTAACTCAGAGCAGGCCAAAAGGAGATGAAGCCATAGGCTTCTTACCTGGAACCAGCAGGGTCAAGGAATACCATCCAGAGCTTCCAGCAGGGCATGCCTAAGGACATCAGGGAGCCTAGGAAAGAGGCTCAAGGGCTATGGAGTCAGGGGAGAAGGAAAGAGAGAAGAGGGAGTGGGTGCAGACGAAAGAAGAGGCTAGAGAATAGTCTGTTACATATCTCCACAAGCTGTTCTAACCCTTCTTGACTCACGGCAGCAGCAGTGCCATGCATGTATTTAAAACCCTGCTCAAAGCCTGCCCTCCAGGAAACCTTCCCGAATCAGCCAAGGACAACCTGACATCTGGCTGGATCCAAGATATTTTATTGACAGTCCTTTGGTCTCTTGGAGGTCCCATGGGCTATCCTTGTAACCTGGGCAGTCTTAGGCACTGTTGTGGTGGCTGTTCAGAGCTCACATTTGGTTATAAAAAGAAGAGTTGTGTGCGTAGGAGTGTTAAGCAATGTAAATGTGGCAGTGTAAATTAACTGAGATGTCCCCTCTTCCATTCTGATTTCCATTTGTACCACAGCCCCCAGCTAACTGATCCCCATTCTTGGAGAAACAACACATTTGTTTAAACCAAAATGCCAAATGGCCATGAATTGCAGGATATGTATTTTAAAACAAGCTATTTCCCTTCACAGACCCAACAAGCAGGCAGGCTGGCAACAGCATGCAGGACTGGTGGGTGACCCAGCCCCCATTAGTTACCGTGCCCTGGCAGTGGAGGTATATTTATGGTCATCCTCAACATCCAGCAGCCTTTCTTGGTTTGCAGCTTTGTAAGAATTTGCACTTAGGCCCCCATGTAGAAGTCCTCCTCTTTGGACTTTTCTCTAAGGAAAGCTCTCCTCCCCCCATGTCCTGCTCTGGTGGGAGACTAGTTTCCAAGAAATCCTCATGGAGAGAGACCATGAATTGTGTGTTCAAAAGCAATCAAAGGCATAGCTTAATGGGGCCAATGAGGAAGCAGCTTTGCTCTGGGGGAATGGGATCCATGATCCCCTTTTGCCAGAATCTGGGTGGGAGGCATTCCGCCAGGCCCACAGTCTGTAGAAAGTGCAAATGCCACAGCCTCCTCCACTTCCCCCTGAAAGGTGCTGCTTGAGGGGAGCCTGCAGCCTCAAGCCACGATCTTGCCTTTGCCCTCCATGAAGCTCACCTGCCTTTTCAGTGGAGCCCAGGGAGCCTCTCACACTCGCAGAGCCTCTCAGGATTTTCTATCTTTCTATTAGGCATCTTTTTCTCATTAATGCACTAACACTCAATCTATGTGCACAGAATGATGAAAAAGAGACCTTGTGTGGGGCTTGGGATTTGTTCAAGGCCTGGGGAAACAGTTTTAGAGTGTGTGTTTTTTATTCCTTTTATGAGAGATGCATGTTTCTCTCCCTCTGTGACTTGTTTAAAAGTAAAGTTTAATATGCTGCCAAAGAAATTGCTGGTTAATAACTTAATAAGCTATGTGCTAGGAATTATGGGAGAAAAGTACTATCCAAGAAAACCTTTATTGTACAGTTTGGAGCTTAGAGGATACACAGCATTGATTATGCTATAGAATTTCAACAGAAATCACTTTTCTTTTCAAACTGATTTTCTAGGAGCACGAAAAGGAGAAACAAGCAAGAAGAATGGGAACTTCTGGATATTGCATAAGAAGTGTGTGGATAGATCAAGGTGAGAATTTTCTCGTGTCGTATTCAACAAACTGTGGGAATGTGAACTTGGCAAGGGATGTGTTTGGACCTCAGTCCCAGTAATAATAGTAATAATGATAAATTGCATTTTACTCTTTTATCTTAAAATATTATTACATTTTATCTTCATAAAAATCTAAAATGAAAAATGGGAAGAAAAAGATACCATTTTTTCAAAATCAACAAAGTTGCTCATAGTCCAAGTGACCTACCCAAGTACAGGGCAGAGCCAAGAATAGAATCAAGATTTCCTAGAGAAATAAATGGTATCTTTGTGTCCTGAACACAATCATATAAAAACAGAGACTCTGTGCCAAATTAGGACATGCTGCTGTGCATCACACACTTGGGTGTTGGGCCTGGTAGCTAGTCTGGGAAAAGCAAGACAACAAGACTACCAGCCTAGAAGCTCGAGAGAGCTGCCTCAGTTATGGGACAACAGCTATTTTCCCATCTGTTTAGCTCTTTCATGTGTCATAGCCACTGCTTACCATGTCCTCTCTCTCCTCTTCTATTTCAAAACCGTATTTTAGAGCTTTCTACTCTGCTGGACCAAAGGTTAAGGGCACTTAAATATAAAGCCTGATGGTCTGGGGTTTGGTTCCCTAGGATCCACATAAAGCCAGATGCACTAAGTGACACAAGTTCTGGAGCTTATTTGCAGTGGCAGAAAGCCCTGGTACGCCCATTCTCTCTTTCTCATAAACAAACAAACAAATAAATAACACAAAAAGGAGCCTACAGACAATACAGACCACCGTAGGCTGGTGAGCTGAGGCGTAGGAACAGAACTCAACTGCTGACCTCATGGTGCTCACCTCTCCCAACTCTAGTGCAACATGCTGTGTTCTCAAGCTTGAGGCCTCCCACTCACCAAGTGACCTGAGAAGTAATCTTCTGACTCAGGGAGTCCTGAAATGACACCCCAAGCTTCCTTAGGAAGGTGCTGTCCCCAAAGGCCTATAGGCCAGCTTAATTCACTGAGGAAGCCTTGGCATGAGGGGCAGCTGAGGGGAAGGACAGGATAGCAAGGTGGCAGAGGGCCTCTTCCAGGCTGCTCCTTCAGCCCACTCACAGACACCAGCCTACGTTTTCCACAGCCTTCCAGGAGGTGGCCGAAAGCCTGGCTGTGCAAGACAAATACATTATTAGGACCAGGTCAAGTCAATATCGAGGCTGGGAAGTACAAAGCACCAGAAAGCCTTCGGTCAGAATTACTGTCTCCAGTTACGGGCACAATCTCCAAATGATCATTACTGCCAAACAGCCATGCTTTGCATGTGGGAGAATTTATATATGTATTAGATTTATAACCTGATGGTCAGAGTATATGGCAGCCAGGCAGCTGAGAGTGAATCTCTCAGGAAAGGGGATCTAGAATAGCTAGGTTTTATGGCAAGGTCTGAAGCTGGGTCCTATTCAGGAAGGGAAGCTTCTGAGAGGGCCTAGAAACCGTAGGGTACAGGTTTTCAGAATTTTCTCAAGGATGATTGGGTAGCAGGATAAGAAGGAAACGGGTCAAGAGCCAAAACAGAAACTTACAACTTAAATCTCTACCTTCCGGACAGCCACATCTGTCAGTTAGGAAGGTTTACTTGGCCGCTTGTTTATTATCTCTTCTGCAATTCTTGGTTTGATTAGATCACTGTTTTGAAACAGGGAGTCAGGGTGCTTCTTGCGGTTCCTTCTGGGGCTTTCAATGGAAGAAAAGCCATTCAGGTGGTCTTTAAGCTCCCATCCCAGCATAAACTGTAGTTACCATGGCACCTTGGAGATCCACTGGATTAGAGAATCTTTAAGCCCCTGTTCCCTATAGTATGCTGTGGCCCAGGCTGCCCATCATCTTCCTCATCAGCTCTGGTATTTTCAAATTACACGGTTCACCTTTAGAGAGCCTTCCCTGATGACCTAAACCAACATTCTCTTCTGAAAGCTTGTCTTAGGAATGAATTAGCATAGAGTAAAGGAAAGACTGGGCCACAACTAGACTCTGACAACTGAGCTCCTGCTGAGGGTCTACTCCATATGCCTTAATGGGCCCCCACAATGCTGAGAGCTCTGCACGAAGACTCCTTCTTACTTAGCACGTGGGCAATGAGATCTCCGCAATTTACTTAGTAACAAAGGCTAGTCCATACTGTTATAATCACCTCATTCTCCAATCAAAGAAAACATTCATCACCTTATTTCATAAGACTTCTCCCTCCCTTAGAAGACTTTCCTGATCCCTCTACCATCACAAACTAGTATCTATTTCTCCCTTCCCAGCTCCGAGAATATATTTTAATTCATTCTAACATTTACTAAAGTCTTTCTTGTTTATGTTTAATTTGATGTATGCTTGTCTTGTTTGTGTGACTTTTGAAACAGGGATAATATCATTCATTTTATTTTGTTTTTCTAAGGTTTCACTATGTAGCCGCAGCTGACCTCGAACTGCAGCAATTGTCTAGGCGCAGCCTTCCGAGTGCTGAGATTACAAAGGAGTAACGCTATCCCTGGCTAACATCATCATCTTTATATTCTCACCACACTACTCCATCATCCTGTACTGCTTGTGAATCAGAATGGGCATCAACTCACTAGGAATGGCTGAGTGAAGGTGCTGATTTACTCAAAAGATGGAATATGTTACATACTAAAGGGGAAAAAATACCTCACTGTACAAGGGCTCTTCATAATATTATGGGAATGTGTTGAGGACACTTAAAGTCTGCAATCCCTTGCAAGTTAGGCAATGACCGCATTGCTCGGATCTTCTAATAGCAATACCCTAACAAGCCAACAGCTACAAGTGGAGGAAGACAGATATTTCTGAGACTTCTATTGAACTAATTGCCAGGGTTGTAGATTTCTATATTTAAAAAGTAGAAAGCATCACCAGGTGGGGCTGGTATGCAATTATGTAAAACAACTGTTTTTAACTTTCCACTGCAATATGAAGGAGCTCTGATGCTGGTCAACGTGTTCAAGGCTCAGTTTAACATATGATCACTGACTGCTTTTACCCCATGAATGTGCATTAAGACCAGTCTGTCAGCAAGAAATGCTTCTTATCTCGAGACTTAATCTTTAGTTCTCAAACTGGTTATTCCTTCAAAACTCGAGGTTGTGTATTTTTTTTTTTTTTTTGGTTTTTCGAGGTAGGGTCTCTCTCTAGTCCAGGCTGACCTGGAATTCACTATGTAGTATCAGGGTGGCCTTGAACTCACGGTGATCCTCCTACCTCTGCCTCCCGAGTGCTGGGATTAAAGGCATGCGCCACCACACCCGGCTGAGGCTGTGTTTTTAAAAGAGAATTTAATGAAAGAAATATTTTGTACCTTGCCCCACTAGCTTGGTTAAAATGTGATGACTTAGTGTTTCTTTCTGTTTAAAATACAAACAGAATCTCATTCTGAGACACCATGATCTTAAACATTCTCAAGAAATCTGAAAAGGAAGGGAGCACACAAGCCTGGGGGTAAAATATACCAACACTATGCCTCTCTCCTTTCAGTTCTTCACTAGGCTCAAGGTGACCTCAAACAAGCTGAGCTGGAGGATTAAGTGGGGTCCTAATGAGAGCCTTCCTTCACCAGAAAATCTGAGGGCTGAACAAAATGTAGTGATCATATTCTTTTTGTTCTCTTAAATTAAGAAAAGAGGGGATTTGGGGGAAAACTTTGTTGAAAGAAGAAAGAGAGAGGAGGAGAGAAAGGAGGAAAGGGAAGGGAGAAGGGGAAAAGAAAAGGCAATAAGCAAGCAAAGACAAAATAACCCAAAAAGCAAAACACACCAGCCCATAGTGCCTGCCTGGAACCATCACTGTTAAGACTTGCAGGGCCACAAATGACAGGCTTAAGATGCCACATGGCCATCTGAGTATTTTAACAACCCTTCTGTAGAGGAATCATTTCTGTGGCATGGATATGAAATAGCAACCTGCAGCTTGGCAGAAGATGGCCTCTCTGTCCTGGGAGGGGAGCAGTCAAGGAGGCAGGAGGGACTTAGAAGGGGTTGGGGGACAGTGGGAAAAGTGGGATCAGACCTAAGCCCTAGTTATTTCTGCCTGGGAAGCGTAGTCTCTTGTGTGAATAACTCTGGTGGTTAGAAAATAAATGCTGTCTTCAGCTGCTGTAAAACAAAACAGACCTCTAAACCAGAATTTCTGCAGCTGGCCACAGGTCCCTTAGGGAAGAACTGGGATTGCCACACTAAAGCAAGCTCAGCTTCATCTCTACAGGCACATTTCAACCCACAGGTCCTCAAGGGGCATGCCACTCAGCTTTGTGGGAAGTAGGAAAGAAAGGAGGAAGAGATGGGAGTGTGGATAAAGGGTGGACTGGAAAGGTGACAGGGTTAGGGTTGGAGGTATATGTCCTGAGGAGATGGAGAAACAGATGAAGGGAAGCCGTACAGGAAGTGGATGAATGACACAGTTCACAGTCTACAAATTAGAATTAGCTTGGGGTAAAAGCCAAAAAGTTTGTTCCCTAGTATAAATCTTCAGCAAACAAAAGCCCCCTCCCAACTATCTCTCCCATTCATTAGCATTATTTTATTCAAAATTTATTCCCAAGGTTGTTTTCCTAATAACCTTGGGGCCTATTCTTATATTATGAGAGTCTCTGTTTTTCTCACCAGAATATTAGAATGTTATTTTTCTAAAAGATAACCATTCACTGCTTGCCAACAAAGCATTGGTCCTTCCCTCCCTCTCAACATGAGGCCACAGGGATGACTGCTGGACCAGGGGATGTGTACTTCCCATAGGGAGCGTTGGTGCCCCACAGCCCTTCTGTGCAGGGCAGCGCACAGTGGGAGAGAGTGCTGGAGCTCGTGCATGGGGCTATGAGGGGAGAAGCGGTTCTAACTGGGAATTAGATAAGCACAGTGGCTGGCTTTCTAACCTGTGCTCCTCAAAGGCTGCTCAGTGTCCCAGCTCTAACAGCAGTGGACTCCACCCCAGACCTAGCGGATGAGAGCTTTCACCTGATCCCCAGGTGATTCTTGTGCACATTTTGCTTCTGGAAATCACTGTTCTATACAATGCTTAAGTTACTGCCACTCACAGTCATCAGTCTCTGGACCGACAGAGGTGGTGTGGCCCAGGAGAAAGAGCCTGGCAAGGAGCTGGGAGCTGATTCTTGAACAAATGTTAGTAGTTGTCAGTGAGGTCCAGCGGTGTGAAAATGGACTTCTGTGGGCTACAGTTTCCCATGTGCGTAAGGCTGAGGAGTAAACTATAATGACTATATAATAAAAAAGCTCATGAGGTCTTTTCAGATCTAAAATTCCAGGCCTACAAGTTTGCTTGAGAAGACACTGAAACTATGCTTTGAATAAATAGTTGCAATGTTTGATATCATCTGGCATTTATCAGGGTTCAAGAAATGGTTGGTGAATGAAGTGGTGCAGGTACATTCTAGTCCACTTAAGCTTCATCTCAAAAACTGAAAATGTTCCATGAGCTTCCAGAACAACCAACCATACTAGACCGTCAGATTTAGGGGCTGGAGAGATGGCTTAGCAGTTAAAGGCTCTTGTTTATAAAGCCTACCAGTCAAAGGTTCAATTTCCCAGCTGCCCACATAAAGCCAGATGGGCATCTTACAGTAGCAAGAGACCCTGGCACACATGCACACAAATAAATAAAAATTAAAACTAATTTGAAAAATAGACGACCAGGTTTAAATGGCACCTGTGAGGGCAAAGAGACTCTAGAAGTAGGGTTTGACATTAATGGACTTTAAGATCTCTCCAGCTGATTCTAATTGCAGCCATGAGAATTGCTAATTACTGCTTGGAGTTAAAAACTCACCATCGGCCAATATCAATAGTCACAACCAGGCAGAAACATCAGTGAAGTACAGAGAAATGGCTAGAAGCCAGCATGGTGGTACATGACTGTAATCTTGGTAGTCAAGAGGGTGAGGCAGGAGGATTAATATAAGTTCAAGGTCAGCTTGAACTACACAGCGAAATCTTGTCTCAAAATGACTGCTTCTCTCCACAAAAAAGGAAAGAGAAAATAAGTTAAAAGCAAAAGAAAGAAGAGACAGATGGTGAGAGCCAGGTGTGGTAGTTCACACCTGTATTCGCAGCAGTGAAGAAGAGTGCTGTGAGAAAAGCCTGTTACAGTGAGACCCTGCCTATCAAACTAAAACAGAAACAAACAATCTGTCCCTCCCAAATCAAGACCAATAAATAAATAAAAATGTGCAGGAAGGCCAGTACTTAACCTCTAGCTTACTGCAAGCAGGCAGGACTATGGGTCTGCCACTGCCAAATATTCTAGTCTTTCAAAAAAGCTGCAAATTCCAATTTCCTGCAAAATTTTCATATCTATAAATGTAGGCAATTAAAAAAAAGATAAATGGACTGGAGAAATGGCTCAGTGGTTAAGGTTCTTTCCTTCAAAACCTAATGATCCAGGGTAATTTCCCCAGCACCCATGTAAAGCCAGATGCACAAAGTGGTGCATGCAAGATGGAGTTTGCTTACAGTGGTTAGAGGCCCTGGCACACCCATTCTCTCTCTCTCTTTCTTATCTCTCACTGCTTACAAATAATAATAATAAAAGATAAAGATAAATGTACATTCCATCCAAGGCAAACGAAGCACATAGAGACCAACAGGATCTGGTGGCATCCTTAGTGCAGGAAGAGATGCCTTAGTAAGCAAATACAATGAAAGATGATACATGGTGATATATTGCTGGAGTTGAAAGTTTACAGATGAGTGTGTACATGACAAACTAAATTGTTGTTACACTCACAGCTTGTCTCAATAAAAAAGTTGATTTTGTCTTTTTGGTTTTTGGAGGAAGAGTCTCACTCTAGCCAAAGCTGACCTGGAACTCTGCAGCCCCAGGCTGGCCTTGAACTCACAACCTCCCCAGTACTGGGATTAAAGGTGAGCACCATCATGCCACGACTGATTTTTTTACCCAAGGAAATTTTGAGACAAGTTCATGGAATGAGATACCAACAGCTTCACCTATAGCTTAGCACAAAGTAAGCATTCCAAAAGTAAGCTACCTTACTCCAGTTAAAAAAAAAAAATCTTAACTCAAATTTTGGTAGAGGTTTCCCATGAACTGTTGGCAGAAAGATGTACTGAAATTTCTCTTATGGAAGACAATCGGGCAACTGTATCATATATCTCCCAGTGAATTTATTTTGTTTCTTGAAATAAAAAATTAAGGCCACAATCTCAAATCTCACACACATGCACACCATCATGTGCATAGATGTCGCATGCACACCTTCATGAACATAGATATTTTACTGGAACATTATTTATAACAATAAAGTAAACTTAAAGACTGCTTATTCAGGGGACAGAAAATGTTACCTTCCATAAATGGTATTTTTTGAAAATTTTTCCTAATTTAAAAACAGACAAAATATCTTCTCTTTAGAAAGGTATGGACAGTATAGCTTGGAAGAAAACAAAGCAATAATTATCATCGAAGTCAAAGTAAGCAGGAAATGGTGGCTCGCACCTGTAATCCTGGCACTAGGGAGGCTGAGGTAGAACTGTTGCGTTTGAGACTGGCTTGGGCTACAGAATGAGTTCTAGGTCAGTCTAAGCTAGAATGAGACCATGAGTTTAAAAAAACAAAAGTCAAAACAGATATTACCTTGAAGGAGTGACAGAGTCTGAAAAAAAAATTTTGTTGTTGCTTAAGTATTTGCCTTTTTAAAAGTTTTATTATAAATTTACTCCAGAACTTTCCATCTTATAAAACTAAGCCTCCATGTCCATTAACCACCTCTCTCCTCCTTCAGGGTGACTACCCAGCATGAAGTTCTCAAGGTTTATTCATTTTGTAACATGTCAGAATTTCCTTCCTGGCTGGGGAACCACTCAGTGGCAGAGCACTTGCCTACCATTTGCAAGGCTCCCGAGCACTGCCTCCCCCGCTGAAAACAATCCTTTTTTAAGACTGAATGATGTCAGTGTGTGTGCATACCACATTTTGCTTACCCTTCATCAATGAGTACCTGAGCTGTTTCCATGTTTTAGCTACTATGAAAAATCTTTCTATGGAATATGTTTCAATTTTTCTGTGTATGCACCCAGAAGTGAACTTGCAAGATTATACAGCAACTCTATTTTCAATTTCTTTAAGGAAGCATCATATTATTTTCCACAGCAATTGTGCCGTGAAGTTCTTAAAAACAGCAAATACTTTCATGATAAGTCAAGTCAAAGGAAGAAGCTGCGTGTGTGTGTGTGTGTGTGTGTGTGTGTGTGTGTGTGTGTGTGTGTGTGTGTGTGTTCAGTCAAACCTCAACTAAGGAAAAAAAAACTAGGGAAAAAAATGATGAAGAAAACACATAAAATTGTTACCCAATAATAGTGAGTATTTCCACCGGATCATGGTAAAAGTAGAGGTTTACTATTACTATTTTCTTTCTTTCTTCCTTCCACCTCCACCCCTACAAATTTTGTACTCAACAATTTTCTATGATAGGCTTATATTGTTGACAAGGGCAAAAATAAAAAAAAAGTTTAGTCAGAAATGTTTCTTTCTGCGGAGACTACAGAGTGAATTCCAGGTCAGCCTGGGCTAGAGTGAGACCCTACCTCAAAAAAAAAAAAAAAAAAAAAAAAAAAAAAAAAAAAAAAAAAAGAAATGTTTCTTTCTGGTCACCATATTGTATTTAGTTTTAAAGTTTACTAAATTTTCTTTATTCTTTTCTACCCTTCTCTCCCTCCCTCCCTTCCTGAGACAGGGTTTCACTATGTAGCCCATTTTGGCCTGGAACTTATGGCAATACTCCTACCTCAGCCATCCAAGCGCTAGAATCATAGGTTTTTGCCACCACAAATCTACTGGCAAAGCCCAGTACATTTTCTAAAAAGAACACCCAATATACATTCACTCTTTATAATATACACTAGTCTTTTATAATCAAAGGAGACACAAATTCATTTTAAAAATTAAGCTTATGATACTGAACATATTGTTGTGTTAATATATATAATTCTAAGCCAATAAAAACGTTAAAAAAATTAAGCCCAATGTAATAGTAATTCCAACTCTAGACCAAATAAGTCTTTTGCTTCTCTTAGTACCACTTGATGGGGCTTTCAGACTTTATCCTGTTTAGGCAGGGCATAATGATCCAGGGACAACAGAGCTGGAACCTGCAGATCATAAGGGCAGTAGCTTGGGTCATCCTTGTACTGGGGTCTGGGCCGTGTCCTCTTTCTTGGTAACCCCTTGCCAGCCTTTCCAGGCTAATGCTCATCCCCACCACTCTCCACTCTCAGCCTGGGCCAGCTTAGTTTTCCTCAGGAGTTGGTAAACTGCCTCAGTCCCGAGAGAGAGACAGTAAACTGGATTGAGGAAGGAGGATTGAAGGAAAAGGGAGAAGAAGGGACTAGAAGGATTAATGAGCTGATTTCCATAAAGGCTTTGACATCTTGGAATGAAAAGCAGCCTGTAAGAGCAGAAGCTCAGTCCCTCATTCGAGCCCAGTAGCCAGCTGGCCATCCATCACTAAAATTCCCCATCAACTCCAGGCCATTGCTCAGTCACCTCATATAAATCCTTATTAATCTTGCACAGTCAAAACATGAATATATAGCACAAGTCTTTATGTGCCCTCAATTTTAGAGCCCAAATTCAAAAAAATGAATTGGTTATCCCATGGTTCTAGTAAACCTTCAAAAAAAAAAAAAATAAGCCAGGTGTGGTGGCACACGTCTTTAGTCCCAGCACCCGGGAGGCAGAGGTAGGAGGATCGCCGTGAGTTCAAGGCCACCCTGACACTACATAGTGAATGCCAGGTCAGCCTGGGCTAGAGTGAGACCATACCTCGATAAACAAACAAACAAAAATATATACATACATATATATATATATATATATATATATATATATATATATATATATATATATATATTTGGGAACAAAAGGAGAAATAAATGACACTGCCTCTGAAATTTTGTTCTTATTGGGCTGAAGGAACTCAGGCTAATGAGCAAATCAATTATAGAGGGAAAAGGTGCTGGTGCTAAAATTTAAGCTATCTCCTTTTTGCAAAAACAATAATTTTTTTTTATACGTTACACTAAAAAGATATAGAGAATTCCTTAGTGAGTTCAATGGCACATTCATCTTTCATGTGTACATGACTGGGGACACAAAGAGGCCTCTTTAGTAAAAGTTGGAATATTCCACAGGTAACTTCTTCATTGGAAAAGCAAGGGAGAAAGGAAAGATGGGCTGGTTTTGAGAAAGGACCATTAGGATCCCAAGTGCGTTCATCTGAGCATGGAGTTGAGCAAGCAGCGAAACCACCAGAGCTATGGGCACACTGTGGCTTTATCACTTTCATGCAACCCTACAATTTCCTACTCAAGACTGTGGGCTCTCCTGTCATGATGTATATAACACAGAAGGTCTGATACAGAGCACTGGAATGCACGGTGCCTTGGCAACAGGTCCTTCTTTCAAACTCTAGTCTAGGCTCTGAACACATCCGGATTAATACTTGTAAAAGTGTGTTGGGGAGCAAGAGGTGTTAAGGAACCACCTACAGACCACCCACCAAGTGGAAAGTTCACACTTGGATAATAGTTGACTATACTGAAAACAGAAAGTGGCTTTCCTGGACTCTGGAAAGGAAGGTAGGAAGCCAGTGGACTGCAATGATTCATGCCTTTATTTTCTAAGCTGGAGAAGAATCAGGGGTGAAGATGATGAAAAGCCTGAGGAGACAGCAGCAACAAGGACCACAGGCCAGGACTTCTCCAGTGGAAGAACAAGTGAGGTAGAGATTGGAGAATCACTGGGCCTCACTGGTCAGCCAGTCTGACCAAAAATGGCAGTTCTAGTTTTAGTGAGTGACTCTGTCTAAGGACACCCAGTGCTGCACACATGGGCACGGGGCATGTACATACACTCTACATACACACCACACACACTACATACACAAGTTTATTGGCATTTCGGACACTAGAGAATTTCCTCCACAATATCACTGTATGTTGGCAATGTTGAGCCATTGCCCCTCCCCACCTTTGGGCACCCACCACTGGCTCCTCTTCACAAACAGGTTGCTTTTAGAAATTTCCACTGTGGCCTCTGCTCATTTCCTCTGCCATACGGAAGGCTACCTTTCTTATCATTCTCCAAGCCTAACATGCTATTTCTCCCATTTCACACTGCCACATCCCTGCCTGCACTATTACTTAAGGCTGGAATTCTCCCTGTCATCTCTTGATGCTCAGTGTTAGCCCTCTCCCACCTTCCTTGGGGCTAGGCCTGGACTGCCTACCATTATTATTATATTTAAGATAGTTAAGGGAAATGATCTGCTTATAAATTTTTCTCATCTCTGAAGATCAAGATTAGTTCCTCTCCATCTTTGCATCCCCACCTCCGTTACACAAAGGGTGATGTGTGTGACCTGTGTTCAGCAACACTTTGTTGAATTAATCTGATTAGGGGTTTCACACTTCACATTACTTGACAGTGAAAGTCATGTGTAGATGTGCCTGCTCTGTGCATTTACCCATGGAGACCAAGTAGAACACTGGTCTCCACTTACCCATGTGTTTCTTTGAGACAGGATTTCTCACTCAACCTGGAGCTCCCACACCAGCGAGGCTCCAGTTTCTACCCCTCATAGGATTGGGGTTACAGATATATATGGCCATGTCCAGCCTTTTTTTTTTTTTTTTTTTTTTGAGGGTCTCAATCTAGCTCAGGTCTGGAACTTACTGTGTAAACTCTAGGCTAACCTCAACTCTCTCCTACTACCTCAGCCTCCTGAGAGCTAGGATTATAGGCATGGCCAGGCTAATCCCAGCTTTCTATGTAGGTGCTAGAGAATGGAGCTTGCACAGTCTCAGGTCCCCTCAGGCCCTCATGCTTGAATGGCAGGCACTCTTACCTGCTGAGTCATCTTCCTAGCCTCTGGATCATATTAAATTATGCACCCATTCCTCTTAGCCTAAGCCATCTTACTATCCACCTAAAAAGTGGCAACTTCCATCCATTCTTCCTGTTCAAACCCCACTTTCCTTTTCCCTCAGTGCCTGTTCAAGTCGCCCGCCATGACAGGATCCAGTCAGTTACTGGTGTTCATTGTTAGAATGTCTGTACAGGATTAGGCACTTGGATAATGAAAATTAGTTGAATGGTGGGCAGATGCCCCTCAGTAATGCAGATGATTTAGAAAAATTGTTAAGAAATTTTTTTCTTTATAACACAAAGTTCTAAGAGAGTAAATATTCCATTGAGTTTAGAAAACATATATGAATGACTCTTAAAACTCTCCACAACTAGAGATTCTTTAATGCATTGCTAACCGCTGATAATTCCTTGCTCATGTGGGGTTTTAACATACCTCTTGGCCAGCCAGAGTTTGGATTTGGTACAAACAGTGATGTCAGTCAGATCCTGCTGAAAGTCTGAATTTGTTCTGTGCTTGGAGTCTGTATAGGCTTGTAATAGATGATAAACCTAAACCAAACAGAGAAAAAAACAAGACCCTGCTGTGAAAATATATTTTTCATAAGTGCTCAGTTCTTCCCTTTTAGGTTTCCTCATATCTACCCCCCCCCCCTTAGGTGAAACTATCACCTGCAGAAGATGGCTCTGGTCTCTGCAGGAAAGCATGCTGATTTGGGAGGAAGGTAAGAAACTCATGACCTGACTCCATACCTATGTCCAGGTCAGGTCCCTTGTTCCTCAAATCAAGAACAACTCTGTGACCAAAATCATCTGTTACAAGCGCTTACTATTTAGAAATAGCCTGCAAATTGACTTCAGCAGCGGTGTGATTATCTTCATGCCAGCAATCTTACTCAAAAGTAAAATGTACTTTTTATTTATTAAAAAAAATTTTTTTGGAGGCAGGGTCTTACTCTAG
This sequence comes from Zapus hudsonius, assembly GCA_004024765.1. NCBI lineage: Eukaryota > Metazoa > Chordata > Mammalia > Rodentia > Dipodidae > Zapus > Zapus hudsonius. Next base: position 25,347 of record PVHP010001059.1, read on the forward strand.
TCCAAGTTGACCTGGAACTCACTCTGTAGCCCCAGGCTGGCCTCAAACTCATGGCAATCCTCTTACCTCAGCCTCCTGAGTGCTGGGACTAAAGGTGCACACTGCCATACCCAGCTAAAACGTGCCTTTTAAATCAAGTTTTTGTGCAGGATATATAAAATATGAGTCTAAGTTGGTTTGCATATCTGAGCTGGCTAGAATGTTTTGGGCTAAGAAGGCAGGCACACCAAGACCTACCTCTGCAACCAGTGGGAAGTGGTATTTGTAACAGGCTTTCAGTGGCTTTTCCCCTGGTCAGCAGAGAGGAGTGGTGATGCAGATATCCTGCTCTCTTACCCTTAGATGCACGGCAATAGACACTAGAATCAAGCAGAGGAAGGCACATCTGTCATCTCTCTAGTGCCTATATCTAGAATGATGCCAGTGTTCTCTCAGACAAGCAGTACCAACCATGTGCAATGTGCATGTTAGTGCACGCTCGACATCTCTGTGAAGAACACAGATCTTCAGTGGCAAATGAAAGACAATAAGGGTTAGATGAGAACTTTTGACCTGAGCTCCTAGCAAGGAGAGACACATGTAGGAGAAACCCTTTCGTCTTGGTTGCCTCATCTATATCAAGAGGGAAGGGGTGAATGAAAGAAAGTAAGCATAGATAAACACACCAAGAACCTGAAATTCCATTTTCATATTATTTTATTTTAATTATAACCTCCACCAGAGCTGGAGATTCTTCCTAAGCAACCATTTTTCAGTATTTCTTCTCTTTCTCACCCGCCAAGGAGGGTCTGGGCTTACAGTAGTGAAATAACAAGGACATAGTGAGAGAAAGTAAGAGTCAAGGTGCCACCAGGTCCTGAACAGATGGGCCAGCAGCCACACATCTGCCATCACCATGAACAAACACATGCTACACACTTCTATTTTGAGGTCAAGACAAACTGATTTGCTATGTAACTTTGTATGTATGTATGTATGTATGTATGTATGTATGTATGTATGTATGTATGTATGGATATATGTATGTATGTATGTGTGTTTGTGTGCAGGTATGCAGAGAGAGGTCAGAGGTCAAACTTAGTGTTGGTCCTTCCCTTCCACCTTGTTTGAGGTAGGGTCTTCTCATTCACTGCTTCGTTCACCAGGATGGTTGGCCTGCAAGTTTCTGGGAGATTCTCCTGTCCTCTCCTCCTATTTCATAGGTGAGCTGGGACTACAAATGTCCACTAGTGTTTTACATGGACTCCAGGGATCTTAACTCTGGTACTCATGCTTGTGCTTTATCCACTGAGTCATCTCCCCAGCCTTTATTTTCAGTTATTTTTTTGACACAGTGTCTCATATTGTAGCTCAGGCTGGCCTTGAGCTTACAACAATCCTCCTGTCTCAGGCTTCCAATAACTGGGATTAAAGCTGTGTGCTGTCACATCTGGCTTCTTCCTTTTTTTTGAAATAAGGTTTCACGTAGCCCAGGTGGCCTCAACTCACTAAGTGGTCTTGAAGAGGAGCCTGATCCTCCTGATTCCACCTTCTGAGTGCTGGAATTACAGATGTGCACCATGGCACCCCGTGCAACTGCTTTTTCTTAAGCAGGACTGACTCCAGCAGTGCACATTCCCACGTGGAGGCTAAGATGCCTGCTTGTATAGAGGAGTTGTTATTTCAGGAGCACCAGATCCCACGCTGCTCCCTCATCGCATGCTGCCAGGGACCCAAACCACCCAGGGTAGAGTCTGGAGAACTGGGCCTGGCTAGGCCTTCTGTTCCTGTGTGGTGACTGCAGAGGGAAAATACCTCCCTTGACCTCAAGCCCCATCATCCTGAAAGAGCTGGCAAAGTTGCTGGGTCTTGCTTTCTTTTCTCCACAGCTGCACAAATCCAATCAACAGGGCTTTCATGGTGTCATAGGACTGTAATTAATCAGTAAACACCAGCAAAATACATGACTCCAGAATTTACTGTGAAGAAGGCTGTGAGATTTTCAAATGCTTCTCATTTAGAAGCAATCACTTCAAAAATAACTCCTGATGGATGTCTAGAGCCAGTCCTGTATTTGCTCACCTTGCTTGGCAAAAACAAGACTGTTTTTGAAACACTCGGTAGCTCTGGTTTATGAACATCAGCCTACGTACAGGTCCATCAATTCTGTCACCGTAGGTGCAAACCAGACAACAATTGAGATCCTGGTTATTCACCAGGAACAGAGTGATCTGTTTACATGGGACAGATGGAGAGAGGTACATGTAGAGGAGTCTGTAAGAAGAACACAAGTGGAAGAGACAGAGCAATACAAATGAAGCATGGGGTCCAAGTGGAAGAAACAGAGCAGGGAAGGAGGAGGAGGAGGAGGTCAGATGGGTGAGGAAGAGAGGAAAGAAAGGCATGCAATAAGAAAGTTAATGGCACAGATTAGTGTTTTTGAGATGACAGTTTGGAGTGCTGGACTCAAGGAAGAAGCCATCTTTAGGTGTGATGTTCAGGCAGAAGGCTAGAGAGCTCCTGGGAAGGCCACCTGTCCCTCAGCTCTTAATGCTAGGAGAAGCAAAGTCCTCTCTCTTTCTCCCTTGCCTAAAGTGCTGAGTCAGACAAGCAGAGCTGGCCCAGGACTGGGACAATTTGAAAGTAGCCTGAACCAAGCACAGAGAATCCAAAACTGCTAGCCTGAGAAGGAACAGGAATAAATGAGCACACATGAGAATTCCGAGAAGTGTAGTATCATTTTGGGAGTCCCAAGTTTGTAACAGCATCCAGTGCACAAATATTTATTAAGCAACTCCTCTTACCAAACAATTCTAGAGCTCCAGCAGAGACCAAATAGCCCTGCTCTTGTTACAAATAAAGGGAACATCAACAGCATCACTTGCACAGTTGCATCATCACCACTGCCTTGCCATGCTTGACCTCACCCTCATGGTCCAGTGGGTAGTGCTTGCCGCAGGGAGCTGACACTGCTGTTAGGTGTCTCCTCCTTCAGGACACATCTCCATGGGTTGTGTTCTGCTTAGGGACCAACTTCTGTGTTCAAAGGAGACACATAAGCAGAAAAACACTGTGCTCCTCAATCCAGTATGCTAATTCAAAGAGGAGCAGCAAGACCAGCCACACGTCAGAGAATGATAGGCACACGCTGATGGAGCCAATGACGCAGACATGGGTATAAACCAATTAATTACTGGCTATGGCTTTTACTTAGACAATGTTTCCCCATGGTGGGGATATATTCTAAGACCCTCTGTGGGTGCCTGAAACCTCAGATAATACTAAACCCTAATTATAATATGCTTTTCCTATATGTACAAAGCTATGATCAAGTTTACCTTATAAATCAGTCAGTTATCAAGAACTAATAATAAAATGATAAACTGAAAATAAAAGTTATTTAAAACTTATGAACTGTTTTATTTCTGGAACTTTCTACTTAATATCATTAGGCTGCAGGGGATTTTAGCTAACTAAAACAGCAGAGATAGCCATGAATGGAGAGGGAACCAGTAACAATGTCTTCCTTATATGACTACAGAGGTTTAAAGATCACGCACATGTGTGTACACATGCGCACGCGCACACACACACACCCACTGGCATAAACTAGGCAACTGATAAAAATGTGGGTTCTCTTCTGTGTTGTCTGCACCCTCCTTTTCAGCCCCTTTCCAAAACTAAACAGTCAGAGAAGGCTTTGCAGAAAGATCAACATTCCTATTTGCCCTAGAAAAGAAACTCACCAGAGTCAAGGAAGAGTATGCACACAGGGAAAAGTGAACTTGAAGACTTGAAAGGGTATTAAACTACTAGTACTGCCAACAAACAGGAGGCTCAATATAAATTATAGACCTTAGTGAATAATGGCAGGTCAATATTGTTTAAATAACTGTAGCAATACACAACACTACCAAAGATATTATAGTAGAAGAAAATTGGGGGAAGAGGAAAAGAATATATAGCAATCTTCTATACTACTAACTCAGTATTTCTGTAAATCTAAAATTGTTCTTAAAAGCAGTATGAATTTTAAAAGTATGTTGGTATTAACCAGAGAATAAGAAGTAGTGTGTGAGAAAAGCTTAGCCAGCATGCCCAGTGTGGTGAAGTCAGAATGAGGACTGTCCAGTGGCCAGCTGAGACAGTTTCAGAGGAAGACTTCATGAAAGAAACCATAAATTGTAGAGATGTCAGGGCTGGAGTATTCTGAAACCAGGGGCTCAAGACCAACAGTCTATTGGCCAAGAGGGGCTGCAGTGGCTTGGCTTATGCAGTGATTATCAATGAACATTTATGAACTTGGAGATCTATGTCAAAACCATACTCATTTCAACTTCTTTGGAAAACCCAGAAGATCTGGCTGTAGTGGACCTAGAGGGAAACAAGTCACCGGCTACAGCTGAGTAGTAGCAGCTGGCTCCCAAGCTGAAAGGTCCACCACCATTTTTACTTACTGCCCATTACACTGGTTGCTTAGGGAGTATTGATACCATCCACGACTGCTCATATACTTTTCTCCTCTTCTTTAAACTTTTGGAAAATCAAAAAGAAAATGAAGTATTGACTAAGTCCAAGTCTATTAAAGTTGAAAGCAAAGGATAGACAGAGGGCCCTGAGTTTATATTATGCCCTAGTTTCGCTTACCTGCCTGGCTAGGACAGTATTCCGACTGTGTGACACCCTTCAAGCCTCCAGCAGCAGTGGAATGAAGAGGAAAGCATACATTTGAGAGCCCTTCTGGGGCCCCAGTGTGGCAATGGCTGTAGACAGGAAGCTGAGCACCAGGAAAGAGACTTCTAATTTGTGCAGCTGGTGAGTGAAGGTCATATTTTAAGACCAGGATCATATGAGAATCCAAAGCAGGTTTGAGAATGAGGAAGGGGGATTTAATGAGCTTGGATTTAACATCTCACTTACTGAGTTGTGTGCTGGGTATGTGAGAGTTTCTCTAGTCAGGGTCATTTACTGTGTAAAATAGTAATTGTTTTGAAACACAAGGGAACTTTATTAATCTCTTAAACACAATGGGACACAAGAGAGGATAGATAATTACCCCTATATATAGTAAGTCACTTGGAGTGGATTCAGAGACGTCATTAACAAAAGAAAATAGAAGAAAGCTTTACTGCTTTGAGCTAATTATACCCCAGTCAGAAAGAGAGAAAGTATGCTCTCCAGCAGCATGGCTGTGACCACCTCAGGCATGGGAGAGTCAGTCTTACCCTAGGGAGGGCTTGTCCAGGAAGCACTGGATTTCTTGCCCTGAAGACCCAAGCCTTAATGAAACGCTATACCAGGGACCTGGTTAAACACAAATACACTGGCGTGGAGGGTAGGGAGGCTCAGGCAGCTCTGCAAAGTAAGCATGGGGTCCATTTGGGCAGCTCAAAAATTTAAAAGCAACGGCATAGCACAAATGTAATGCTTTCTGAATAAATGTCATGGACCAAAAAAAAAAAAGCAGTTCCCTGAAAAAACTTGCACTGCACCAGTGAAATATGTCTGGTTTATGCTGCTGACCTAAAATAGTGACTTGTGTTAGACAAGATCAAGATGATAGATGGATGTTTGGGAATGCAGCCCTGAGATGGGTTTTCCTCTTCACCAAGCATGGTTTCCAGGCAACTTTCCCCTTCTAAAATCAACAGGAGTTGAGCTCTAGAAGCCAGAAGGATCCAGCAATAACAGGACAAGGTTCGCCGGGCCATGAAAAAGGCCAACATCAGTTAAGGTCAGACGTAACAGGGGTGAATATACTGTAGCCATCCGCCATCCGAAATGTGAGGACCAACTAACCTATGCACTTTTACCACTGATTTTCTCAAAGACAAGTCCGATCTTTATGCAGCATGCAGACTGGGTGAACACTTAGGATCCTATCACACCCAGCCCAGTAGAAAACTTTTTATCTGCCATCCTGCTGCCTTCTCCTTGCATCACTCCAACCTCCCAGGCAAGCCAGGGCTGCATTTTCCAAGCTCCATGTTTATACAGGATTTTATTTCAGCTGGTAAAGCATCTGTATTTTTTCAGGGACTTAAATAAATGACCTATGCCGGGAATGTACAGTATAGGATGATGTCAGGCACCCTTTTCTTCTCGACTCACTGGGCAGAACAGGCAAACATTGTTTCAGCCTGTAGCTGGGAATGTGAATATTTACCCTTTCAACTTGATTCACACAAACAGAACTACAGGCAGGCAGGCAGAAGGATTTTATGGCTTTAAGTCAGACTGAAAAGGGGGATGGGGAGGGGATGGCTAAGGGAAGAATCTAAACTTTCACAGAAACATGCCTCATCACAACTGCTGGGAAGTGGATACAGCAAACATTTAATGGGCAGATTGTGTTTACATGTGTGTAGGAGAAGCCATGGGAAAGCAAAGAAGACAAGCTCTCCAACTTCTATGTCTGTTCCAATCACTGCAGTGAGGGTTGTGGGATCTGTTTTCTGCTTCAGACATATGAACTGGAACCCTAGGCAGATGGCAGGAGTCTTAGGAGCGCCCTCTTGCTGCTTGAGCTGCTTGGGCACATGTTGAACATGCTTATGTCATCTGTACAGAGAGCTCAATCAACTGTGTCTTACTGACAGTACTACTGTCCCGGGCCCTGGAGGTCAGTGTGGTCTTAGAGGCAGAGTCTTAAGATACCCGAGCTTCTCAGACAGGTCATCCATTAGGTGAAGAGCTTAGTGAGCATGTGCCCACAATCACCTAATAAAGGAATCCTATGCTAGACTACAGGCTAGAAGCATTTCAAGTGGTTGTTTCCCTAAACCTCACCTTGTGTATGAGAAGAGAACAAAGCTCTGGGAAGCTCTTGGTTAGTTCCCAAAAGGTGCCGCTGCCAGGAACAGGATGCTAATTATAGTACATTGTCATGGTTTGATCCAGGTGTCCCCCACAAAGAAATGAATGTGTTCTGGGTAATTGATCCTTAGCCAATGGCAGTTTGGATTTTACAACCTCGCTGGAGCTGTGTTGTTGGGGGCAGGCTTATGGGGATTATAAACCAGCTTCCCCTTGCCAGTGTTTGGCACATCTTCCTGCCATTGTTTGCAGTGCTGTAGCAGAGTGATGTCCATCCCTCTGCTCATGCCATCATTTTCCCTGCCAGGATGGAGTCTCCCCCCGAGTCCATGAGCCAAATAAACCCATTCCTCCACAAGCTGCTTTTGCTTGGGCTCTTTCTGCACAGCAACAGAGTAAGTTGACCACAACAGTTTTGGTACCAGGAGTGGGGTCATCTGTTGCTGCTAGAACCCTGACTCTGTGGCTTGGCCTTTTGGAAGTGATTTGCAAGAGGAATATAGAGGGATTTGAAATCTCGTCCTAAGAGATGCTTTGCAGTGCTGTAAGTACAGCTTGATGGACCATTCTGGTCAGAATTAAAAGACCTGAATGCAGTAAGAACTATGAACTGTGAGGTTTGGCTTACGAGGGTGAGAAAGAACTTTGTCAGGACTGTGCCAGAAGCAGTTTGTGTTCTGCCTGCCTGTGTCCTGGGAACCTGTGCAGGGTTGTTTAAAGTAAAGATGGATTGGTGTGAGCAGATGGAGATGGCACAGAAAGAAAGATCTTTGGGCTGAAACTGCTGCCCGTTCAGCTGCAATTGTTTGAGAGATTATAACCATTGAGATTAGGCCAAGTGATCTGCATTGGAACAATCGGAAGAATGCAGATTCTTTGAAGTAAGGGGCCTGAATGTTCTGTTCCCCCCTGGATTAACAAACTGGTAGCCCACCTGGTTCTGTGGAGTATAACAAATGTAAGAACAGAGTGTCATTGGATTTGTACCGCAGTTTTGTTTTTGAAAAATGGCCATCAGCAACGAGAAGCAGGTGTGCTAGATTGCCTGCATAGAGCCCTATGGAGCCATGAGGATGAACTGTGGGTTGCAATTGAGACCCAATGAGATGCCAGGACTATGGATGGCTGCCAAAGTGAACTGCTAGCACCAGATGAGGTTTTCCAGGACTGTGAGTAGTTGAGCTGGAGGGACGGAATCAAATCTCCAAGAGACTTATGCAAATGCAGGATCAATGAACTTGGAATTAGAGATTGATGTTGCCCTGCTTGTTTTAGATCTTATATTGGTTCAATCTGTTTTTGCTGTGCCTCATGTTTTGCAGTGTGAATGTTCTGTGCCATTACGGGTTTATTTTTGGTATTATGGCTCAACTGAAAGCTGTGGGGACTTAAGAGTTGAACTGAACATATTGTATTTACGTCATATATGAGTATTAATTTGTGGGAGCCAAGGGTGACTGTCATGGATTGATCCAGGTGTCCCCCACAAACAAATGAATGTGTTCTGGGTAATCAATCCTCAGCTGATGGCAGTTTGGATTTTACAACCTTGCTGGAGCTGTGTTGTTGGGGGCGGGCTTATGGGGATTATAAACCAGCTTCCCCTTGCCAGTGTTTGGTATACCTTCATGCCATTGTTTGCAGTGCTGTGGCGGAGGTGAGGTCTACCCTCTGCTTATGCCATCATTTTTCCTGCCAGGATGGAGTCTCCCCTCAAATCCATAAGCCAAATAAACCCATTCCTACACAAGCTGCTTTTGCTTGGGTTCTTTCTGTGCAGCAACAGAGTAAGTTGACCACAACATACACCAACCTCCTATCGGACTCACTTGGGGAAGAGAATCATAAGAAATAGGCCTTGGTATCATGAAGGACTACAGCCTATAAAGACCAAGTCTTTGTGATGTGCGGAAATTCACTTTGTGTTACACCTCTCCTTCCTTTCTAGAACATTCCACTCTCTGTCTTGGTCAGAAGCCCAAAGATTGTATCTAGATGATGAAAACAATGCAGCTGCAATAGTCTCCCTCCAGAACCAAATTTTATATCTACCAGTCAGAAAAATTTCTAAATCCAAGCTCTGAGGGAAGCAATCTCAAGTTTGAATCCATCAAGGCCTTTCAACCTCTTCAAGAACTTGCTAGACACTGAAAGCTCAATCTACCTTTCCAGTTTGACTTCCTCTACTCCATACACGGCTGCTGCTGCTCCTACCTCCATTCTACTCCTACTAGGGATGGGTTCTCATGCTTTTCTGTCCAGGATGGTCCTCTGGTTTCTCCCTCTACTCCCTGAAAGAGCCCGCAGGAGTTCCACACCCCTCCTCCAACATATACTCATCAAGCCTTCCCAAGCTGCATCCACTACCACCCACCATGTTCTGAGACTCTCCTTTCTTCCTCAGTGTTCCAGTAGCTCATTTCATTATAATTTTGAAAGCTTTAATTTTGTGTTTTATTGGGTGGAGTTGGGGATTGAACCCAGACCCTCTTCATAACAATATCCTTTCCTAGAATAGAACTCTTTGAAGCACAGCATTGGGTCTTGTTCTCCATAGTCCCTTGGGGATCCAAGGACATGGGGTTTTATCTGGAGAGGAGAATATTCAATAGAAGGACATATTGATTTGGAATTCGATCACCCTCCTTTATGAAAGGTGGAAGGAATAGAACTTCAGTTTGTAGCAATAACTGGGGTACTAAAAGCCACCTCTCTAAACTCTTCCCACTCGAAGGAGCTGGGGAAATGGCAGTGACTAGGCATTTCTCCTGAATCATCTTGGCCCAGTACTCCAAATTTTATATTGCAATTAGAAGTCTGTTTCCCAAATGCAACGCTAAGAGCCCTAAGCTTTTAGGTAAAGACAAGGGTTAAAAAGTGATGTCTAAATAATATTGATCCAACATAGGAAAAAAAAAAGGTTTGCCCAGAAAGAATAATATTTGCTAAACACTGACAAAATACCTGTTATAACTAAAGAGTTTCTAGCTTTCATTTCTGAGAAGCTATGCATAAAAAGTTTTAATTATAAATAATGGGTTTGTAAGAGGTTTCTGTTTAAATCACCCTCTTTAAAATTTTTTTTTTTTTTTTTGGTTTTTCGAGGTAGGGTCTCACTCTAGCCCCAGGTTGACCTGGAATTCACTATGTTGTCTCAGGGGTGATTCTCCTACCTCTGCCTCCTGAGTGCTGGGATTAAAGGCGTGTGTCACCACCCCCGGCTTCTTTTAATTTTTAATATATATATATATATATATATATATGTATTTATTTAAGAGAGAGAGAGAGAGAGAGAGAGAGAGAGAGAGAGAGAGAGAGAGAGAATACGAGGATATTTGCAGGTCCTCCTGCTGCTGCAAACAAACTCCAGACACATGTGCCACGTTGTGCTTTACATGGGTATTGGGGAATCGAACCCAGGCTAGCAGGATTTGCAAGGAAGTGCCTTTAACCACTGAGTCATCTCTCCAGTCCTCTTTTAATTTTTTTTTTACATTTTATTTTTGGTGATGCTGGGGACTGAAGCCCAGGGTCTCATGCATGATAGGCAAACACTCTGCCATTGAGCTGTATCTCCAAGCATCCCCCCCCACACTTTTTTGAGACAGGGTCTCTTCTGTAGCCCAGGCTGGCCTGGTACTTGCTACGTAGCCCAGGTTAGCTTCCAACTCATGGCAAACCTCCTGCCTCAGCCTCCTGAGTGCTGAGATTATATGAAGGGACATGATGCCCCATTAGGAGAATCTTTAAATATTCTGTGTATCTAGGTCTTTTTGGATTTTCCTTAAAGACAGTAATGAAATTAAAAAGGAAGTCTTTTATATATTGATAGCAATACAGCAGGGGAGGCTGGCAGTGGCACAGATGAAAGGAACCTAGTCAAGAATGAATATGGATAATGACACCCAGGGATTCACACCTAACTTATTTATATCTGAGAATTTCTATAATACAAAGTCTGAAGCTTTTAGACAGAGAAAGATGAAGAAAGAGAAAACAGCCAAATGTGTAATCAGGAAAGATAAAACAATTAACAAAAGGATCACTATCTAGAGCAGGAAAGAAGATGTGTATACAAACAGGTGACACCCCAGATAGCACAAAGCAAGCGCTGTAAGCAAGATGGAGAACAAAAGACCAAGAAAAAAACCCAGATAAAAATGGCATATAAATAATAGAATAAAGATTTATTCGATAACCTAATATTTAAAAACAAACAACTATCCTTTGGTAAATAATATAGTTAGATTTCCTACCTAATATCTTATATTCCAAGTAAAGGGGGAAATATTCAACACAAAAACAAAACTATAAAAATGCTAAAAGAAACCAGGTGTGGGGGTGAAAGCCTTTAATCCCAGCACTCTGGAGGCAGAAGTAGGAGGATCACTGAGTTCAAGGCCACTCTGAGATTACATAGTGAATTCCAGGTCAGCCTGGGCTAGAGGAATACCCTACCTTAAAAAACCAAAACAACAACAACAACAACAAAAACAAAAACCCAAAAACAAACAAACAACAATAATAAAAAGCTAGAAGAAAATGGAAAAATATCTTATGATCTTTAAGTAAAAATGTTTTGTTGGTTTTTTTTTTGTTTTCATAAAGAATGGACTTTTAAAAAGTGTGAATATAGCAACATAAAAACTGGAAACTTGGGCTGTGGAGATGGTGTTTGCTTGTAGTAAAGCCTGCCAGCCTGGGTTCAATTCCCCAGAACCCACGTAAAGCCAGATGCACAAAATGACACATGTATCTGGTGTTTGTTTGCAGCAGCTCACAAATAAAAATACTTTAAAAACTGGATTTTTTTTTTCTTTTCTTGAGGTAGGATCACATTCAAGCACAGGCTGGCCTGGAACTCTGTAACTCCAGGCTGGCCTTGAACTCAGTTATCTTCCTACCTTTGCCTCCAGAGTGCTGGGATTAAAGCCCAATACTATTGTGCCAGAAACTTTTATCCAGCAAACACTACCGTGAGTATTAAAAAGTAAAGGCCAGGGCTGGAGAGATGGCTCAGTGGTTAAGGCACTTGCCTCCAGTGCCTAAGGCCCCGGGTTCAATTCCCCAGGTCCCACATAAGCTAGACCCACAAGGTGGTGGCTGTGGTGCATTCTCTCTCTCTCTCCTTCTCTCTTTCTCTCTCTCTCTCTCCTTGAAAATGAATAAATAAAATATTTTAAAAAGTAAAGGCCAAGCCAGGGTACAATATTTGCTAAGTCCTCTCTTAATAACACAACTGAAAGCAACTGAATTAAATATGGCATGGGTTCCCAAACTTGCTCAATAGATAGCAACTTCAGGACCTCATAATGTTTTCATGGGCCCTCTAGTATATAGCTCTAGTGTATTAAGTGGGTAGGTCCAAATAACCCAATTAGTATTAATACTTGTGACTGTTTGCAAAATAATACACCTAAGTTGAAAGAACCTCTGTGTATTACTTCATTGGTAAACAACCACAATATTTACTAATGGAATGTATGTTCCTATAACCTCCCAAGCCTTAGAATCACTGGACTCTACCACTCTTATTTCTGGTCTATGTCAATTTCCTATGGGACTTCCTTTCTATCACAGCAACTACCAAATACTCAATTTTACAGAAAGACATAAGGTCATTAAATGAAATGTGATATGAGCTAATATTGACAACCATAAGTTACATCAAGCTATTATTTCACATAAAGTCTGTCAGGTGGCAAACTTCATTGTGCTTTCCCCCAAAATCTAAAATAACATATCTCTGGCATACACTTTGGGAACTGTAAATATTTAGCAAAGATTACAAACAATTCACAGATGAAATACAAATAGTCAATAAACACATGAGAAACTTTCATTTCATTGTAAATTGAAGAAGTACAATGTACCTATGTAATTTTTCCTTTAAATATTTTTAACTTTGCCTTCAAAGTGATGTCACATATATATGTAATATGTATGTATGTAATGTTACTTTTTTATTACTCATCCCCTTGACTGTCCTCCCCAATCCACCTTACTCTCCAACGCATTTACAACATCAAGAATTTGGGATAGAGATTTTTCTTGAAGAGGTTAAGACTCAGAGAATAAGCTAAGAAAATAAGCTTTCTACTTCATTAAATTAGAAATTGTTATAACATTTCTGGAAGGCAACCAGCAGAATCACGCTGTTATATACACAATGCATTTCCCAATCCAAGCCAGGCATGGTGGTGCTGCTTTAATCCCAGTATTTGTGAGGCAGAGGTAGGAGTATCCGCTGTGAATCTGAGGTCACCCGAAACTACATAGTGAATTCCGGGTTAGCCTGGGCTAGAGTGAGACCCTACCTCAAAAAAACCAAATAAATAAATAAATAAATAAATAAATTACCAATCCAAAGTCATTGAAAAAATTTTATAGGGCATTCCTTTAAGTACAGCCAAACTGTATAGTCATTAAAAAGAATTTGGATTTTATGGACTAGAAACATCTCTAAGACATTATTAAGTGAAGAAGGAAGCATTACATATACTATGATCAATTTTTATTTGTACCAAACTACCAAGGGGTTGAACTTTTACATTCAATGTTATAAATTTGTTCAATTTATAAAGCCTAAAAGTAAAAATACATTATTGTTTTTAAATTTTTTTCTTTAGAAATAATTAGAGATTCATTTTAGTTACCAAAATAGTGGTCAACGTATCTTCTGCTCAGCTTGCCCAACAGTGACAACGTATAACTATCAAACCACAGAATTAGCTGGGTGCATGTCTCCCAGTACTTGGGAGGTGGAGTAGGAGAAGCAGGAGCTCACCATCATCCTTAGCTACATAGCAAGCTCAAAGCCCCAGCTACATAAGCCCCTGTCTTCAAACAAAATAAAACCAAGAAAATTCATATTACTCTTAAGCACATGACTATTTAATTTTTATCATTTTACATGCAACTGTATATACAGGAGCCAATTTTAATCCCATGTATGGAACTGTGTAACTATCACCACAATCAAGACACGGTATGGGGCCTATCACCACAAAGGAATGATAAAGAATGAAAATCAAAATATATTTTAAGAAATCATGTTATTTCCTACTTCCACACTCAAATGAAAACTCACATACTAATTTCTGAGACAGGTAGCTGTGTGGGCTTTCTCATTAAGAGGCAGAAAACAAAGCAAAGGAACTTTTTCTTTTTCTTTCTTTCTTTTTTTTTTTTTTTTTGGTTTTTCGAGGTAGGGTCTCACTCTAGCTCAGGCTGACCTGGAATTCACTGTGTAGTCTCAGGGTGGCCTTGAACTCATGGTGATCCTCCTACCTCTGCCTCCCGAGTGCTGGGATTAAAGGCGTGTGCCACCACACCCGGCTGGAACTTTTCAAATCATCAGTACTGAGAGGATCCTGAGATATTCCCAAGGTACCTCCCTGGTCTTTCCTAGGGTTAAGGCTGTGTTCTCATCCTTTGACCAGTGGGGCTGTAAGGAACAGACCAGGAAAAGCTACAGAGGGGAGACAGCAGCATTCTTGAGGCTTTATCTCCCTAGCAAGCAAGGCCAAACAAAATGCAAAGCTGCTATATTTATTTACACTTCCCAGATTTTAAAGCAGCTATCTAAAGTCTCTTGCATCTCAGAAAACAGTCTGGTGTTTAGCATCTGGTCTTTGAGGCTGGTAATGCACATTACCTAAGGTACCCAGTGGAGCAACTGTGGCAAATGGGCATAGCAACTGCCCTTCCAAGCCTTCAAACCTGCGCTGGGTGGGAGTCAACCTCAGCAGTCTGTTGGCTTCCATGTTCTGTGGTCACAGAGCAGCTCTTCTTTTTGAAAAAAGGAATATGATATTTTTCACTCTTTCAGTTGCAGCTTATTTCAAAAGCCATTGAAGTAAACAAAAGGAAAAGACTGACTCTTTAAAAGTCAAAAAGTGACAACTGTTTATAAAGTGACTGTTTATATTTTCACATGGAGGAAGGAAAAATAACATTTCTCTAAGCTCCTAGGAATGGAGATTTGGGTGGCTTCCCCTCCCCCACTCCAAGTTTGTTCATTTGCTACTCAGCACCTCCAGCAGGGATGACTGGAAACATCTGCTGCATTCATTTGTGCAGAATTATGTCTACTGGCTGGCTGGGACTTGTAGAATAAACCAGGCAGTGTCTGAGGCAAAGGCCTCTAGAGCCCTTTTATTGATAACCATGCCTCCCAGGATTATGAGTAACCCTGCTGATAATGTGTACTACTCAGTCATGCAAGTATGCCTCCCCAAAGCCTGAGTGCAGCCTCCCTCTCAGAGGCCACCTTTGTTCAGGGAACTGTGATTCCATGAGATCTCAATGAAATGAAGGGCCAGTAAAATCAAATCCCTGTGACTCTCCTCTGATCTCCAAATGATCAAAACCCTTTCATTCATGAGTTTTCTTGGCTGAGCTGACAATGAACTCTGGACAATCAGCATGCACAGACCTCAAACTAGATTTTATACCCATTACTAGGCATTATCTCATAATAACAAGATCTAGATGTTATTATAATAACTACCGAAAAGGCACTTTTTATAGGCATCCTGCATGAATTACTCAAAATACAATTCTCAGCCTATTTTAAAGACTTTTTAAAAATGATTTTCACTTGTCCATTAGGGCTCAGCTCATCAACTTGCTCTGTGAATTTCTCCCTGACAACTCCAGGTCATGGCCATTTCTCCCCATCCTCTCATCCTACACCATTTATTATCTGAACCACTCACTTGGCACCTAACAAATGTCTTGGTTGCTATTTATCTTTTTATGTAAACTATATGGTTTTAACTCTTATAGAGTCTTCCTGGAGTACAAAAGTTTGTTGACTTGATTTTAATTTAAGGCAATTACCCTGTGGACTGAGATAAACCATATTCTCAAGGTAATAGTTAACCCAATTGTGAAAGTAAACAGCAAGACTGCTTGCAATATGGTAGCTCAAGCCTACAATCCTTGCATTCAGAAAGCCGAAACAGGACTACCATGAGATGGAGGCCAGCCTGGGCTACATAATAAGACCCTGCCTCCAAAAACAACAGGAACCTACTACTGTGGTAATGCTAAATGGAAATCATGTCAAATTGCTGTCTAAATATTTATATTTATTTCCATAGATTAAAGCCTGGATCACAGAAGTTTCTTACTACAAAGGGCAGTGGTTAATGCAGAGATGCATAGTTGGCAAAATGGCCAAGAGTAAGTGAATGATGTTTGCTCAGCCTCAAAGACAACATCTAAACCACCCCTTCAAGGGCTCAGGAAACCTTGGATGAGTGGGTGGGAAGAATGTCAGAGCAGGAAGATGGGGAGGATGGATCAGATATGGCTGTTACACTCATGAACTCATAGCAGCTATGGTTTCCTGCACAAGCCTGAGCCTGTCAATACTTTACCACTGAGGGGAAAGGATACATGAGACCCCAGACCTTCAAGAGTAGTTAATGGGTGCTGGAAGAGGGGCAATCAGGTTCATCAGTGGTGTGGTCACTGGTAAGTTACCTATTCCACAGTATCTAACCTTCCACCCACGGTCATGCAAGCAGCCCTGATTTGACTCAATGGGTTAGGCAAAGGCATGGATTTAAGATGGTATTGAGAGGGGGACAAGATAGGTAATTGGGGGAGAAATGAGAGAAAGAACATGATATACATGTATGAAAACAGGAAAAAATTAAAAACAACAACAAAAGCCCTATCCTGCAAATGTTGCAAAAGGCCAGGTGGATAAGGTAAGATGACCAAGACCTCAGGAATGTGCTTGTGTGATGGGCCATCAGCTTGTTCTCTTAGCTTGCTGTTAGGCCACGTCATATACAAGAATTCGTTACCTCATATGCATTTTGAGGTGTTGTACAGCAAAGTTCTTCAAACTGAAAGCAGTAAATAACGGTTGCCAGTTTTTTCGAAAGCAGCTGGACTGCTCAAGAGCACTCTTGAAATTGGGCCTCCTGACATTCCCCAGAGGAAGAGTGCGGAGGGTCATCAGAACCCAACCTGAGGTCTCAGGTGCCCCTGTGCTAGCTGTACACAATGTTGCACAAGGTCTCGAGGTCTCAAGAGGAGATGGAATATAGACCAGGAGCGCCATCTAAGTAGCTATGGTCAGGTGCTAGGATGAGATTTCCTAATGTTATGGCTGCTTTGGGGTCTTCATGTTCTGTAAGTAACTCTAATAAACTTGTTGGTTTATTAAAACTGGTTTGGGTGTAATCATGCTTTGGTCTGTTGACTGTGCCCTAGCTGGGATGAACAGGCATGTGTTCATAACTCCCAAAGGAAAAAGTGTCACCCAACATGAAGAAATTCATAATCTTCTCTAAATCTGCTTCAACCTCTGAAGCTATTTTTTTTTTGAGCTGGTTAATCTGCTGAATGAACAGATGAATGAAACAAAAACTATCTCCAAGTTACCACCTGTGCACCAAGCATAAGCCATTTCTCCTTCCATTATGTTGTTGGAAGGCTATGAGGATCAAGTTTGGAAAGATTCAAGTTTAATATGTTTATATACATATAACTACAAATGAAACCTCCCAGTCAATTAATTATTGGGACAAGATACACAGGGGCACGAGGACATCCCCCTTGGATTCCACCAGATTCCCTCTTGAGAAACTTGTGACATTCAAACAGTGGCCCTACACCCAGAATGATTTCACCCCATGGGACATCTGGCAACATCTAGAATATTTCTGGCTGTCACAACCTAAAAGTGGGTTCTCCCAGTATCTAGCAGCTATAGGCCACAACCCTTTACAACAAAGAAGCAACCACACCAAAGAAGGAGTACTAATGTGAGATGCCTGGAACAACTGTCAGGTCCCAGACTAGGCTGATGACCTCAGGAGGTTATTTTAACTTCTTGAGCCTTACTATCCTCATCTACAAAATGGGGCTAGCAGCACAGCAACACAAAGGGCAAGCACCATGAGGTAGAAAAGTAGTTGATATGAAAAGTGCTTGGCTATTACCTTCAAAAACAAACAAACAAAAAACAAATTAGTCCTTCTTATCAATGGATGGCATTCCCAGGTGTGGTTTTAATTTTGCTGAGCAATTTATGGGACCTCATGGTTTGAGTGCAAGGAGGAGACTCACCTCAGCTATGCTATCTGCTTGTGTTTTTTTCCCCAGCAGGAGTTTTGGGTTGGCCACTGGATTCCTGACCCTCATAAGATTGCTCAGTGGTCTCTGTTGGGTCTCCTCCCTAGTAGTCTTGGATGAGATTCCTAGAGACTGTGCTTTCTGACAAGTTATCTTACTGCAGCTCCTCACAAAGACAGGGGTAGGGCAGGATAAGTAATGATCGTCTCTCAGGTGTTTAAAGACATATAGTCTTGTCAAGTGTTTCCTTTTTGACATATGCTAAACTTTCTGCATTTGTGATTTAATCTAAGAGTAAGCTGTGTTACTTGATGCCTCAGAAGAATATTTAGAGACTTTTGAAGGCAGTAGCTCTATTAATTATGACCCTCCAGGCTAACCTTGATACTGTTTCTCAGCACACGCTACAAATTCACATGTGCAGAGATATTCTGAATAATTCCGAGCTCCTCTGTCTGCTACAGAGAGGCAAAGTCTTTAAAATAGGTTTAGTAAGCCCATTTTCATTTTAAGGATAGCCCAAATCAGGTCACACTTTAAACAAATACTTCAGCTTCCACTTGAATCATTTCCTGGGTGAATCTGACCAGTTTGCTTTTATTTCCTTCCCTATGTATATATTTATATACTGCAGACTTATAATCTTGTAGTCTTATTTTTAAGTTAAAATATGTGTACATGTATCCATTATTTCCCTATGAGGAAGAATCTTTAGAAAACAAATATTTTTATTTATTTGCAATGTGCTGGAGAGAGAGAGGAGAGAAAGGAGAGAAGGAGAGAGAAAGGAAGAGAGAGAGAGGAGAGAGAGAAAGAGAACGGGTATGCTGGGACCTCTTGCTGCTACAAACTCCACTTAGATTCAAGCTACCACATGGCATGTGTCAGCATGTAGTGAGTAGAGGCAAGAGGGTGGTGGTAAACATGCTCCAATCCACAGCTCAGCCCCATGACAAAGGTAACAAACTAAGTTAATTTCATCTGTTTTACCAAGGTCCTTCTGCCCTATATAGCAAAGAGAGTAAGCAGAGGCCAGACATGAGACAAATGTAGCTGTCCAAGAAAAAGATGAGGATGGCTTAGATAGGAATAGCAGTGTAGAGATCAAGAGCAGAGAACAGATAGTGCTGGTAGACCGGTTAGAAACCAAGCTACAGAAAAGGGAGGGATCAAAATTTGGCCCTCAGATTTCCACTTGAAAACTGGGTGAATGATGGTGCTATTTATGGGGAATGGGAAGATTAGAGAAGGACCAGATTTCAAGGTAGGTCAGGGGTAAAATTAAATAGAACTAGTTTGTAATTGCTCAGATGGAAAGATAGTGTTTCCGGATATAACAGGGGTACAAGAAAGATAATGTATATACCAATTAAGTTTACGACTGACCTAAAGGGAGGATCACAACCCTATGGGAGAAGGGTGTGAAAGCAGCGAGTAAGGTGGATATTATAAGCACTAAAGGTTACTGCTGAATCTCACTCAGCACAAGCAGCAACACTAACGAGACACTACATTTCCAACTTTCCCTCCTCTGTGTTCTCTGGGGCCCTGGCATGCCAAGGGAGAAAGGGAAATTTAAACTGCTAACAGTTTTCTCTCTTATTTAAGCTGTTACAGATTGGGCAAGTTAAACATGTTCTATGCAATTCCACTAAATATAACATGAAATCAATTTAACTTAAAAAGTAAAATAACAAGTAGAGCATGATGACACATAGTTGTCACCCCAGCACTTGGGAGGCGAAGGAGGGTCATGAGCTCAGGACTAGCCTGGGCTAGGTAACGGCTCCTGCTACACAATGAAACATTTTATTATTTTAATACAGTAAAACATGAAATATTAAAAGAAAACGAAATGAAAGCTGCTGACAAGTAAACTCTATACAGGTTTTTAGGTACACCATGAAAATGATGAGTAGTAGGAAGAAAGAAAGGCTCACTGCCTGAAGAATGTGGGCTTTAACTGGAAATCATCACAACAGGAAAAGAGGCCAGGATGGATCTGGAATTTTGTGTATATCATCAATCACCAGCTTCCATGACCACCTGGGTCTCCAATCTCCATGTATGTTCCCAGATCTTCAACTATTTCATGAGAGACAAAATTTATTTGGGGTGTCTTTAATCTCAGCACGTGTGAGGCAGAGGTCGAAGGACTGCTCTGAGTTCAAGGCCAGCCTGGGACTAGAGTGATTTCCAAGTCACCCTGGGCTAGAACCCCCTCACCACCCCTCCCCCCAAAAAAGTACATTTTAGGGCTAGAGAGATGGCTCAGTGGTAATTCCAGTGCACCAACAGTTTGAAGGGAGATGGAGACAAGTATTTCTCAGAAGCCTGTGAGAGGAGTGGTGAACAACAACCATGAGAAATCTTGCCTCGAAACAAGACTGAAAATGAGGCTCCTCCTTGCTCAGGTCTCCCTACTTGCTTTCCACATGAATGACCAGTAACATCCTCCCTTCAGTGGAACAGGTTTAGGGTAGAAAAATATCCCATGAAAAGAAATCTGGAAAAGTTTCTTGTCTACACAATTGTTTGAGATTAGAAGTTTCAGGATTTTCTTACTGATCTTTGTGGCATTTTTATTTATTATTTTTATTTACTTATTGCTATTATTATTATTGGGTTTTTTTTGAAATAGAATCTCACTCTAGCCCAGGCTGACCTGGAATTCACTATGTCTCAGGGTGGCCTTGAACTCAAGGCAATCCTTCTACCTCTGCCTCCCAAGTGCTGTGATAAATGGCATAAACCACCATTGTCTGGCTGTTGGGTCACTGGACAAAACACAAGAACCACTGTCTTTTACATTTAATCAGTTTTGTACAGAGTCACTCTTCTACCTTAACTTAATTCAGTAATTTCCAAACTTGGCAGGTACAAAGAATCAACCCAGTTGCTCATTAAAAGAGTAGGTTTGGGGTTTTCCAGGAGACAGACACAATCAACATTTCTAGGAGTGTGGCTTGGAATCTGTGCCTTAAACAAGGTCCCAGGAAACTATGTGCTAGGGATGCTTGGGAAACACTACAGCACTTTTTCCCTGTCAGTGACCCAACATTTTAGAGAGGTCTGAAGATATCTTACCAAATATGACCTCAATTATTTAGGCCATGAATAGTCTTCCTGCTCAAGTCATGCTAAGCTTGGAATTACAATTAATTAGGACTTAAAATGATTATAATTACATTGTTAAATTATACTAATTCTTCAATATAAATTTCTATTGCAATTGTGTTGGTTAAATCTCTCTAGTCTTGCTTATGAGTCCAGTGATGCATTTATATCGCTTTACTTCTATCTAGTGCTGAACTGGCACAGCACCATTTGTTTACTTGGAACACAATTGCATTTCAATGATTTCCCAATAAAGGCACCATCCAACTAAAAGAAACAAAAACTGAGTTCAGGAGACAACTTAGTTGATAAAGTGCTTGCCATATAAGCATGGAGACCTGGGTTTGATCTGCAATACCTATGTAAAATACTAGGCATTGTGGTGAATGTCTGTAATCCCAGCACTGGAGAGGTGGTGATCCCTGGAACTCACTGGCTAGCTTATTAAGCTAATTGGTGAGCTCCAGGCCAATGACAGACCTTGTCTCAAAGGAGGTGGACAGCATACCTGAGCAATGACATCTGAAGTTAACCTCTGGCCTTCGTTCACATGAGCTCTTTCTCTTTTTCACATGCAAACACCTAAAAACTACATAACTTTGTAATTGGAGATTGTAACTAGTGCCTCTAGAGGCTAGGTACTTGCCTCTGTCCCTTAAAGCACACCGGAAACAATACTGAATCCTACCCTCACCTCAATTAATAAGAATAAAAACTTGGGACTTGTGTCCTGGTCTGAAAAAAATGCAATTATTTAGTGATCTGGCTAGATTTCTAGAAACATCTACATACTTCAACTGCCTCTATTTCTCATAATAGAATTAACTCTCAAAATTCAAGCAGCAGGCTTGCTTGCAGGCCAGGATACATAGAAACACTATTCTTGGAAATAAACAGAAGTTTCATGTTGAATGCTACAAATGTTCAAGGATGTTTATTTGAAAGTATATTTATCAAAAACATGAAGATCATTCTAGATTATAAATGAATTTAATTAAATAAAAAGGACTGTTGGCTCCTTCCTAAGAAGTAAAAGATCATCTTTACATAATATCCAAAAACATATAGTCAAGAAAATGGCAGGAAACGTATTTATTGCTGAATACTGAAAATAGAATTTTAATGGTGGTATATCACGGATATGTTCAATACTGTATGTTTGAAAAATATGTAACAATTCTCTGTAAAATGAAAAGTTTCAGATGTAAATAATAAATAGTTTGAAAGAGGAGATTTGTCCTTGAAATTCAGCAGATTGCAAATTCAATGTGTAGATGACGCTATTTATAAACTCCACTTCCCATCAATCTTAGCACAATGCCAACTAACAATAACAAGTTAATGTTTTCCAGTAATCTTCACTGCACTATTTAATTGCCAGCACACAGGCCATCTACAACATTATTGTCAAAGACCAAGCTTCATGGACACTTTTTGTGCTTTGAAGCAAATGCTGAAGCATGCCCATAACATATTCCTTTTTAGCTGCTATACTTCTAATCGTGCCAGATATTCTAACATAGTGATTTGAAGGCAGATTTTAAAAATATTCTCTTTGTTTTTAATTCATCATAAGCTTCATTCCTTAAGGAAATTTTAAGATGAAGAACATCATCATAGCATTACATATACATAATGTCCCAAGTTGTCAAACACAATTGTTTAGCCCTGACCACTATTCCTAAAGGTTTTTAAACTGAAATACAACTGAAGGTGTCAAATCTGCATGAAGTGCACACAGAGCTCAATGAGTTTGCACATGCATAATTAACACACATCCACATCCACATACTAATAGAACTCAACACATAATTCCATCATCACATTATTCCATCACATTTGTTTAAAAGTACATTAATAATATTCCTTTTTGCTGGTGGCTAAATATCAGAAGCTCCACTTTGATGTCCAATGTCAACAGTAGGTCCAGACAGCTCATGGTATAAGATATAGCAATCATCATCACTTATGTGCAAGGGGGGAGATGAATTTTCTCTATATTGAAAATAGTCTGAGAAGAAAGTATTTTTATAAAAGTGAAAAACAGACAAAAAACAAAATGTAATTCTTTTGATATGAAGATCATTAACTCTGCCATCAACTCTTTGATTCTTTTGTTAACTCACCCTCAACAAACAAGATAAATTAGACCTTCAGTTTCTCTAATTCTAGAACTGTTTTACTGTCCATTGACTGAATTACTTCCGTCTGTTTGCCAAACCTCCAAACACAATTTGGCCACTTAATTGCCAGGAGAATTTGCTCTGTTTCCTTTTTCTGGAGTGCTAAGCAATCACTTGTAGCTTTGCAGCTGTTTATGTGCTAACTTTTCCTGCTGGTTAACTACCTACCCCCAAGCCAGTGAAGGATTATAAAATCCAGGCAAAGCATATACAGCTCATCCTGCTCTTTCTGATGGTTGAGATAACTTGACCCCAAGTGTTGAGTTTTTGTCACCTCTCATCCAAACATTCTCCCATCTTCTGGATTCCTGTTGTCAGCATCTCACAGTAAAAACTTCCTTGGAAGGCTACAATGACTATGTGAACAGCTGAATAAATGTGAACTCATCAATGGCAAATATTTAAGAAATAGCAACACTTCCTGGATCTAACGAGAGAACGGGGCAAAATCAATCTGGATGCATAATAAATCTATTTAAACAAAACATGTTTTAAAGAGCTGCTAGTTTATTATTTAAATATTGCTAGTAACATAAAATTAAACAAACTGGGGGATGGAGGCGTAGCTCAATCCTAGCATCACACAACAATAAACCCAAACTGAACAACCGCAAATGAGTATTTCTTTCCTGAACCTGAGGACATTCAGAAGATTCTATAATGGAGATCATTGAGGATGGTACATTTTATGCAGTACCAGTGTCAGCATCACAAAAATAAATTCCTAAAGTGGTAAAATTCAAACGAATAAGATTTCTTCTTGCATCTAAGAAAATCTTTTAAATGAGATGTGAGCTGAAGTGGCCATTAAAGATGAAGTTCTAGATCAGAAGTCTTGAAGGATTTCATGACAGAAAGTGAAGGTCTCCAAGTCTACACTCCATCCACAGTTAACACTGGCAATCTTGTTCTGTTGTTTTCATGTCACCCAAAGAGAAATAGGCCAAGAAAACTATTTCAAGGGAGCAGAGAGATCAGCCACTAACGTGACAACAGAAGAACATCAGCCATGAAAGTCCCAAACCCTCCAAACGGTTACCCTAGAATTGCATATTTCCAATCATCCAACTGAACACACGGGAGCATATTACAGCCTTAAATTACTCAAAACCAGCATTAATCTAATTCATTAGTCCATCCACTGGGCCAGTATTGAGTGTTTGCAGTTAAATGATATTGGAGTACACAAAATAATTATGAGTTTATATTATTTAAACTACAATATACAATACAGAGCTTAAACCACAAATGATGACTCAATAATTAAAGCAAAATGCCCAATGGCTTTAGAGTCCCTCCGAAAATTGTTAGGTTTCAAAAGACTAAACGAGTTTGAGAGTGGTTACCTAGCATGCCCAGGGCCCTGGCTTTGATCCCTAGGACTAACTGCCAGCTTTTTCCTTTTCAAAACTCTTTTTCTAGACACAAAACACCTTTATAACATGTTAGTGAACTCAATTCTTCAATTAATAAAGAAGATACTGTATTAAAAGACATATGGTAAATCCATTTTTTGACTGGTCTTGTATTAAATATATAGAGAAATGTGGAAATAGCTGATATTTTATTTTTTAATAACTATTTATTTGCAAGCAGGAGATAGATAGGGAGAGGGAGAGGGAAAGAGAAAGGGAGAGAGAGAAAGAATGGGCATGCCAGGACCTCTGGCCATTGCAAACGAACTCCAGATGCATATGCCACTTTGTGCATATGGCTTTACATGGGTACTTGGGAACTGAACCCAGATCATTAGGCTTTGTAGGCAAACACCTTAGCAGCTGAGCCATTTCTCTAGCCCCTAAAGTCTAATTTTTATAAGGTAAAGTTATTACTCTTAGATATAAAATGAACAAATGGAAAAGATTTTATCTGATTCACTAACTAATAAAGGAACCAGTAAGATGCAACCAAGGTTGACTCAGCACTGGAAGATAAAGTAATTCACCATATCATCACATGAAACAGAAAAGACAAATAAGAGGTCAAGGAGGTAGCTCAATGGTATGGCATCTGATTACCCAGCACAAAGCTCTGGATTTGATCCCAGATGGGAAAAAGCATTGGAGGGCTGTGGAGCAGCACAAGCATGGGGCCTGAGTTCCATCCCCAGCACTCACGTAAAAAGCTGGACATGGCCATTCATGCCTGTAACCTCAGTGCTGAGGTGGGCAGACACAAGAGTGCTGGGGATGTGCATGGCCCTGGTCAGCAAGTCTAACTGAAGAAATGTGGAGCTCCAGGTTCAGTGAGACTCTGTCTCAGAAAAATAAGACAGAAGAGTGATAGAGGAGGACACCCGACGACTTCCTCTGGCCTCTGCAAATGTAGAGAACACACTCATCTATCCACACCACCAAATAAATAAATAATATCAAAAGCATTTGATAATGTTCAACATTGATTCATAATGAAAATTCTCAATGAACTATAAAGTAGAATGAAAATTCTTCAACCTGATATAATGCATCTAAGGAAAATATACAGCTAGTATTATATATATTGATGAAAGACTGAAACCTTTCTCTCGTGATTGGGAAAATGTTCATTATTACCAACGATTGCTAGTCAACATTATACTGGAAGCCCTAAACATTGCAATAGAACAGGAATTAAAAGGCATGCAATTATTTAAAAAACTCCTTTTATTTTTTTCAAATATTTTATTTATTCATTTTCAAGCAGAGAGAGATAGAGATAGATAGAGAGAGAGAGAGAGAGAGAGAGAGAGAGAGAGAGAGAGAGAGAGAGAGAGAGAGTGCGAGCGCACCAGGGCCACCACCTTGTGGGTCTGGCTTATGTGGGTCCTGGGGAATTGAACCCAGGGCCTTAGGCACTGGAGGCAAGTGCCTTAACTGCTGAGCCATCTCTCCAGCCCAAAACTCCTTTTATTTACAGATGATTTTATTATGTAGTAAAACTTCAAAGAATATATTTTAGAATGATATAGTGGGACTAATAATTTTAACAAAGTCACACTACAAGGCCAATATATAAAAATCAAATATATTCCCTTTATGCAAGCCATAAATGCTTGGGAATTAAAATTTAAAAACAATTATTCCAATAATACTTAAAAATGAACTAGCATGAGAAAAATATAACAAAATATATACGTATAAGACTCATCATCCAAGGATTCTCTCAGTCAGCAGCCAGCAAATGTTTTTTGTAATGGGCTAAAGAGTAAATAAAAAAATGAACTGCAGGTCATATGGTCTCTCTTGCAACTACCCAACACTGCCATGATATAGAGTATAAACAGCCATAGAAAATACATAAACAAATGGGCATGGCTATATTTGAATAAAACTTTATTTACTAAATAAGAGGCAACCAATTTTGACTTGTAGGCCAACCCTGTGCAGAGAAATGCTCTTGTTTATTACTGACTAAAAGTACTAAACCTAGTGGGGTTACTTACACACTTGAGATGACTTTAGTATGCATATTTTCTTTTTTTATTTTTCATTTCCCCTCTTGCAGTGTTTTGAATGTAAAATGTCCCCCATAGACTGATGTGTCTGAATACTTAATCCCCAGTGGGATTCCCCAGCTTGCTTCAGGAAGGCCATGGAACCTTTAGGAGTTGGAGCCTTGCTGGAGGATATGTGTCACTGAGGGTGGCCTTGTGAAGGTGCTATTGATGTGAAGACAAGATGCTCCTGCCATACTTTTCCATCCACGATAAACTTCCCCTTGAAACTATAAGCTGAAAATGAATGCTTTCCTTCTTTAAACTGCATCTGATTGAGTATTTAGTTTCAAGAATCAAAAAGTACACAGAGCTGGGCGTGGTGGCACATGCCTTTAATCCTAACACTCGGGAGACAGAGGTAGGATTGCCGTGAGTTCGAGGCCACCCTGAGACTACATAGTGAATTCCAGGTCAACCTGGACTAGAGTGAGACCCTACCTCGAAAAAACAAACAAACAAAAAAAAAAAAGGTACGCAGAAAACTGGCACCAAGAAGTGGGGAATTGGACCATAAAACCTGATCGATCAGTTTTGGAACAGGTTTGTGGGAGGAAGGTGGAAAGATTTGAAACTTTGGACTAGAGAAGCCTTAAAATTCTGTAAGCAGCCGGGCGTGGTAGTGCACGCCTTTAATCTCAGCACTTGGGAGGCAGAGGTAGGAGGATTGCCATGAGTTCAAGGCCACCCTGAGACTACATAGTGAATTCCAGGTCAGCCTGGGCTAGAGTGAGACCCTACCTTGAAAAATCAAAAAAAAAAAAAAAATCTGTAAGCAGAGCTTAATGGGACATTTTGGTGGGAGTTTTAAAGACCAAAGGGCTGAGAGAAGGTGAACTGTGTGTGGAGGCTTCAGAGGGGAACAGACTACCAGTAACTGGGCTAGAGGCAGTTCATGTGATATCTTGGTGGAGAATCTGGCTGCATTCTGCCCATTC
This sequence comes from Zapus hudsonius, assembly GCA_004024765.1. Classification (NCBI taxonomy): domain Eukaryota; kingdom Metazoa; phylum Chordata; class Mammalia; order Rodentia; family Dipodidae; genus Zapus; species Zapus hudsonius. The sequence continues at coordinate 52,949 of PVHP010001059.1, forward strand.
CTGAGAATTTGAGCACACCTGAGTTAAAAAAATAAAGAACTATTATATTTGGCATAGAAAAATCTCAATGCAGAATGACATTGAATCTGTGATATGGATTCTTTTTGCTGCCCTGAGGAAAGATACAGAACATAAAGAAATGAAAAATATACAGTTTGGCACAGAAAGAAATGTAAGCAACTTTATAGTCCCCAGTCCAGAGCTTGCAGCCATTCAGCTATAGTTGTTAATTATAACTGAGATCACCACCACTGAATACAAGCCAACTGCTCTGAACTGTACTGGGACAGTATTAAGGATGCCCTAGGGCAAAACTCAAGAAAGGGTTCTCAACTATATAAAGAGGAGAAAGCAGTTGGAGAGATAGCACAGCAGTTAATGCACTTGCTTGCACTTGCTTACCAGGCTCAATTTTCCAGTGCCCACATAAAGCCAGATGTACAAAGTGGCGCATGCATCTGGAGTTTGTTTGAAGTGGTAAGAGGCCTAATGTGTCCATTCGTTCATTTTCTCTCACTCCACCCTTGCAGACACACACACACACACACACACACACACACACACACACACACACACACATAAATAAAATTTTTTGAGGTGCGGTTTCACTCTAGCCCAAGCTGACCTGGGATTCACTATGTAGTCTCAAGGTGGCCTCAAACTCATGGCGAGTCTCCTTTCTCTGCTTCTCAAGTACTGGGATTAAAGGTGTTTGGCACCATGGTCAGCCGATAAAACTATTTTAAAGAGGAGAAAGCTAGCTGGCTAGCTGAACACTAGCATTCATACCTCTGCTTCCTCTCTGCTGATGTTACAATGTGAACAGCTTCCTGCTCCTGCCATGCTTTCCTTCTATGCTTGACTTCCCTCAAAACTGTACACTAAAACAAAACCTTTCTTCCTAAAGCTGCTTCTGGTCAGGTATTTTGTCCCAGCAATGAAAAAGTAACTGATATAACTCTGTATTAAGCAATTTTTCATAATGATATTTTGAACTGAACATTATCATTATCACAATTACAAATGGTAATATCAAGGAACTGTGCTAAACTAGCCATAATTTTGGAAATTTGTATATATAACTTTGTAAATGGTATGCTATCTTTATTTCACAACGGGTAGACTGTAGTTCTGAGTTCAAGTGACTTGTTCTAGGTCAAACATCTAGAAAGAGGGACAAGACAACATCAGGTCTAGGCCTGCTTGAACACATACCTCCTTCCATTATACCATCCTCTATCTACAAAGCAACCCACCTTGTGAATGTAGCTCTACAATGGAGCAATAAAAACAGTGCTATGTCTCATACTACAAACTGCATACGAGTCAAGTGCCTATAATAAAGCACAGCATTTTTTAATAGTACACTGAGGGTCCCTATCTGATTCACAGTTTATCCTGATAGTTTCTTGGGACCTCAATTATTGAAAGACATTCCAGATGAATCCACATCCTATCTTTTTTTTTTTTTTTTGGTTTTTCGAGGTAGGGTCTCGCTCTAGCCCAGGCTGACCTGGAATTCACTCTGTAGTCTCAGGGTGGCCTCGAACTCACGGCGATCCTCCTACCTCTGCCTCCCGAGTGCTGGGATTAAAGGCGTGCGCCACCACGCCCGGCCTTATGAAATTCTTTTCAGAAGACTATTCATATGACGCTTGCATACACTCCAACAGAATTTTATAGGTAGAAAATTTATAACTATTTTCATTTTCTTATATACAAGGTCCCTGTGTGGGACACTAAAAATCTATATGCTCAAAGAATATAATGCTGGTTTCTCTGACTTCCCTCTGCTGGGCAGTAAACCTGTTGAACTTCTAGTTTTGGACACTAAGAGAGCCCTTTAATCCTGGTAGAGAACTGCAGACAGTAGGAAAACAGCCAAGGAAAAGTCGGTAGAGAGCTTGTACCAAAAAGGCCTCTGAGAAACGGAATATAACAATGCATAAGCAAGCAAACCATTTTGCAAAAGAATTTTTGAGACCATTGTCAGTGTTCACAAAGCAACAGAAGAAACGACACCCATGCAAGCTACTTTGGACTACCAGAGGCCCCTGAGGCCAGACCAGCACTGCGAAGCCCTCAGAGCCAATTATTTACAACATGGTTAAAGTTGTGCCTATAGAAAACAGAAGAGCCCTTCTTTCTCCAGTGACTGAGCACAAAACCAGGCAACCCTCTTTGTTTGGTGTGTAAGGTTCACAAGGCTCTTGCCTTTCTCTGCACTGCTGCATTTAAGCTGTCAGGGAATATACACTCTGTTGCGTATCATTCCAAATCAAGACTCCCACCAAGCACCCAGGACAACTGAGCTAGTGTTAAAAAATATGAGTATCACCTGCTCTTCAAAGCTGGTCTCCATTTAGCTCAATTCTCTTTGATTCTGTAGCTAAAACATATACAATTAATATCTCTTTCCCAAACAAATTTTAGTTATCAGAGATTTACTAGGTTGCCCTCAGACAATAATAAAGCTCAGTATTCTAAACATTCAGCGTCTACTCTGAAGACTATATGGTAAATGACAACCTAATTCTGCCCCACTTTAAAGCAAAACTGCACAACATTTGCTTGGAGTTAACAGTTACTGTTGTTACTTTTTTGACTGAAGCCCAAATACCACTTTAGAATGAAGTCAGGTATCAGGAATTATGGGCATCAGAAGGACCTTTGCTGAGGTTCTGGCAATCTGGACACAAGCCTCTATTGAGAAAGAAAATCTATTCTTCTAAGTGCAGGGACCAGAAAGCAGGGTAGACTAGAAGGAGCTCAACTAAGGTTGTCTACGGTCTGAAGGTGCTGAATCTCCTCTGTACGCCTATTTTCTCAAATGTGGAGCCCACAGTAGGAAGGCCACCTACAAGGATTTTTCTATGATCGAGCGCCATCTTTTCGTGAGCAGAACATATCTTCTGGAGTGATACAACGTGGTGGACTGAGCAGGCTGGAAGAGAGATTAAAGTGCCTCTAGCAAAATTGTGAATTATTTACAACTACGTTAGGGTTTGTGAAATGGCTCTCTGCCACCGAAGTATTTAATATGTGATCATATATGCCATTACCATAGGCCTGGAGCAGGAAATAACCTAAAGACCTCATTCACATGGAGGGATATTTGGAAATCAGTCAATAATGATTGACTGAGGTAACAAATGAAGTTACCCTCTACTGCTTTAAACACAATCAATTATAGCTTTTATAAAAATGAGACAAGAATATTTTAAGTTTATGCAGCTCAAAGATGAGAAAGAAAATCTTTAATTTCCAGATACAAAGGAACCTGATAGTCAGAACAGTGAGTTGATTGATGTTGGTAAAATGCCCCATGGAGGATTAGATCCACACAAGCTTAAGCCATGAGATATTGCCCTTTCCAGTAGAAACACCATCACTGGACAGGGGATATGGCAAGGAATCCAGTTACCCATAGGCCAGAAAATTAGTTCCTCATGAATAACCAGAATTTTAAGTTTCAGAGGGCTGTATACAGTCTGGAACAATGAATTAGCCAACAAGGGGAAATGAGCTCTGAAACCTAAAGGCAAGACCCTAAAGGTTGAATCAAACACAACCACAGAGAATATCTACCATGGAGTGCACAAGAGACTGCCAGGAAACTCTAACTGGCTCTATGGAAAGAAACCCATTGTTGGAACTGGGAATTGAGTCAAACTTCTATGGAGACCAAGATGATGGAACTCAAGCTCCCACTAGTTTTTGGCCAAAAAAGATGTGACGCCCATCAAATTCTCTCCTAATAAACAATGCTTATCCCATTTAACCTATGCTGATCTCATCTCCATTGGAGAATCTGTTTTCCTTTTTCAGACGACAGCAAGAACCGAAGAGTTAAGCCAGCCTTCACACATTAGCCAGGGCACAGGTGAAACCAGAGTGGAATTAGCAGGATAAGCAAGAGTGCTGCTTCCATGGGAAGCCTGACAACCAGCCCCAGGGTGATGGAGACAGACACTAAGGATACTCAAATCGTACCAAAGCAGAAATCCAGAAGCTGCTGAGAGCTCAACACTAATAGACTTAAATCACACCCACCACAGCTCAGGAAAGTTTGTGAAAGAGGGGTCAGAAAGATTGTAAGAGCCAAAGAGTGAGAGGAATATCCAGAGTCATTGCTCCCCCTTTCCCCACAATGAGTGACTGATGCTCTCAAAATTCATAACCCTCGACCCCATAGTGAATACCAGCAATCCCACTGAGGAGGGCCCTTAGTGGAATGGGGGCAAGGAGGGAAATGATGGTGCCACACATGATACGTCCATACAAAGCTGAGAGAGAGAGAGAGAGAGAGAGAGAGAGAGAGAGAGAGAGAGAGAGAGAGAGAGAGAGAGAGAGAGAGAGAGAGAGAGAGAGAGAGAGAGAGAGAGAGAGAGAGAGAGAGAGAGAGAGAGAGAATGGCCCTGGAGATGATCTACAAAGGAACTACACCCTTGGAAAAGGCAGCAGATCCAGCAATAGCAGAATTCAGAGGACACCAAGAAGTAGAAAAAGACAAAAATAAATGTGCTAGGAATAGTCAAAGAGATTGCAGAAGGAATAAAAGCCATAAGGTAAAGATAGAATTTTCATGAGGAAATAAGAGGTAGATTTAGGGGGCAAAGTCCAAGCCTAGGGAAAAAAAAAATCCCTTCATTAGGATAGAAAAGTCCATGGTGAAGTGAGACATTTTACCATGTTGCTACATAGTTAGGTGAAAACAGTAAGTAAACTATACAACACATTTGAGGAAAGAACTAAGAATAAATGAGATGTATGAAAGAACATTCCAGAGGCATGGATAGATTAAAAAACAAACAAAAAACAAACCTAGAGGGTGGAAGGGCAGTAGGAAGATGAGGCAGAGAGAAGCTCAACAAAGTAAAACAAAACGCAGAGTAGAGGTTTTTCTATAGCACACTGGGTAAACTACTAGTTAAAATAATCTATGGTATTTATCCAAATGAGTAGAAAAGAAGAGCAAAAAATCCCCAACTCACAAAATGGTTCATATTTGAAGAGATAGAAATGCTTATTCTCATGATTTATTAATACTGTACAACTGTATCAAATTATAATGTTCTCCACAAAGATGAGAGATATGTTTCAATAAATTGATTAAAAAATGCAAATAAAAGCCGGGCGTGGTGGCGCACGCCTTTAATCCCAGCACTCGGGAGGCAGAGGTAGGAGGATCGCCGTGAGTTCAAGGCTACCCTGAGACTACATAGTGAATTCCAGGTCAGCCTGGACTAGAGTGAGACCTTACCTCGAAAAACCAAAAAAAAAAAAAAAAAAAAAAAAAAAAAAAAAAAAAGGCAAATAAATTCCATGAAGTAAAAAAGTCAGGTCCCTAAAAACAAGACAGCATAATGGCTTCCTACAAAGACACAGCAATACCTTCCTGCAGTTAAAAACAACATGAGCTCCTATCAGAAGATCTCACCAAGGCTGGGGATTACAGGTATATGCCACCACCCCAAGCTTATGTGTGTGCAGATGCATGTGTCCGTGCACTGGCCAGAGAATGTCAGTCAGGTGTCCCCTTCCATTGTTCTTGGAGCTTTCTGTGTTTGTGAGCCTCATCAATTTTCTGGTCACTTCTCTCCACAGGACTGGAGATGGCAGATATATGTGAACACCCCCAGCTGTTTACGTCGGTGTTGGGGAATCGAACCCAAGCCCTACCTCAGGCCCTCATGCTTGCAGAGCAAGCACTCTTACTGGAACCATTTGTCAGTGATGGGAGTCAAGTTTCTCACTGCTGGAGTGAGAGGTTATAGAAAAGCAAGGAAGTGAACAAGAAGGAGCCATGCAGTCCTGGATTAGAATCAAGGACATTAACATGAACTCATATCTAGCTTAATACAGATGCAGAAAGATTTACGCTTACGTGTGTACAAATAGGTTAGCGTATGTACATGCATCTCCTAACTATGCTCACTGCTACTAGAAACGACACTCTAGTAGCAATGAGCACACACTGTTCCAATGTTGGTTTCTAGAAAGGAACCAGGGTCTCCTTGGAGAAATGACTGTCTAGATGTGGGTGAGCCTAAAGATATATATTGCTTATGAGGGTAGGGTGGGAAGGAAAACAAGTCTACAGTGGATAAACCTGATAAATACTACCTCCACATCATGTGATCAAAGTTAAATGAAGAGCTATGTTGATGCCATGTGATAGCCTGTACCCTTGATCTGATGAGAATGGCACATCACCTCTCGGCTCTTAAATTCCCAAATTCTAGCCTAGCCATTAAAAAAAAAAAAAGATAAAACCCAAACTGGGGATTCTCTAATAGAATATCTGGCCAGTAGTCTTTAATACTATTATTTCAGCCAAACAAGGAAAATACATGAGAAACTGTGACAGACTAGAGGAGTCTAAGGGGCTGTGACAACTAAAGGTGATGTGGTGACCTAGGTAGGATTCGGGAACAGAAATTGGGCATCAGGGAAAGAAGAGAGAAAGCTGTTGTTTGTAGTTCAGTTAACAGTAATGTGCCAATTGCTTCCTCAGTTGTGGCAAATGCCAGAGCAATGTAAGATGGGAACAGCAGGGAAAACTGAATGAGGGGTGTGTAGAAACCTTCACAACTTTTTGATATACTTAACACTATCATAAGAAAAAAGTTTATCAAAAAGAGAGTGAGGATCAGACTATATATAAAAACTCAATCAGATATATATTGTTTATGAGACAACTAAAACTGTAACTTATAATGAGACAGAAGGAATTAACAGAAAAGATCAAAATATAGATGAAAAAGTATTGGGCAAAGAGAGATGCTTTACCATTAGCAACCATAGACAAAAATAGAATTTAAGCCAAAAGGCATTAGGGATAAAGAAGGAATTTATTTAGTGATAAAAAATTCTCCAAAAGAGCTAACAATCATGAGAATTTCTGGCACTTTAAGAACTCTACTTCATTAAAAATTATATAATTAAAGAAGAAATATACAAATTCTCAGCTAGAAGTTGTTGACACATTGCTTATAAACTCATAAAACTTATAAAAGTTGAACAGATGGAAAATTATCAAGATATAAGATTTAAGAAATATATTGGCCGGGCGTGGTGGCACACGCTTTTAATCCCAGCACTCGGGAGGCAGAGGTAGGAGGATCGCTGTAAGTTCAAGGCCACCCTGAGACTACATAGTGAATTCCAGGTCAGCCTGTACTAGAGTGAGACCCTACCTCGAAAAACCAAAAAAAAAAAAAAAGAAATATAACATGGTCTTTGAAGACACAACATGCAAATAATCACATTACCATGCCACAAACAAATTTCATTATAGATATGCTTTGACCAAAAGATAATATCTTAAGAAAACATAACATCAAAACCTCTATATAAATGTTTAAACTTAAAAAGTAATGAGTTAAAGAATAAATCATAAAAAATTCCAAATATTTAGAACTGCACAAGAATGAAAGAAAGCACCACATATCAAAACATGTGGGATGAAGCCAGGCATGGTGGCGCATGCCTTTAATCCCAGCACCTGGGAGGCAGAGGAAGGAGGATCACCATGAGTTCAAGGACACCCTGAGACTACAGAGTGAATCTAGGTCAGCCCGGGCTAGAGTGAGACCCTACTCTAAAAAAAACAAACATGTGGGATGGAACTAAAATAACACTAAAGAAGCATTTATGGCCATAAATATACATATCAAAAACAAGAAAGACAAAACATTAATAATTATCTAACCAGTCAAGAATTTAAGAAGCACAGGAAGGGGCTGGGGAGAAAATCTGTTGATAAAGTGCATGCCCTACAGGTGGGAAGGCCTGAGTTTGGATCCCTTGAACACAAGTTTAAAAGCCAGAAATATTTTTTGCTTTTCTTTGGGAGAAAGGGGAAAAAGTGAGAACAGGAAAAAATAGAAAAAAAAGTCACACATTGATCCAGAATAGCCCAAGCCATGGTCGTGCAGTCCTCCTCCTCCTCCTCCTTTACGGAGGCAGTATTAATACTGGGAGGTGGGAGAGCTTGAGCAAGAGCAGACCACTGCTTAGGGTAAGAGCAGAGGATGTTGGTATGATTTTCTCCAGAAACCTACCATCTTGTTCTCTTTGGGTTGGTGGGCGTGGATTACATTACATCTCTCTCTACTTCACTGCCAGACTATCCTTTGAAGAACATGGACTCAAATGTCTAGAACTTTAATCTTTAACGTGTATATACAGTTTGCATATTTGATCATGAATTTTAATATAAAGTATTGCGCCTCTGCAAATCAGGCCTGGTGGCTATTTAAATTTTCTCTCAAACTGACAAATGAATACAGCTCTTCAAGTATGAGAATAGTAATTTGGTAATTGGACCTGTCTCACAAATTTGAAAATAATAAAATTTAAAGTAAGAAACTGATACTGTAGTTCAAAAACATGTTTTGATATTAAAATGCTATATATCCTGTAATCAAAGAAGAAAGGAAAGGCATAAAGTTTGCCATAAAAACCTGTCTTATGGTCTATAAGAAATCCAGGCTTTTAACAGGCTTGAGTAGAGAATAAGGGGGAAAAAATCAAATAGCACATGTAAGATGTTAATTATCCTGACTTCTTTGAAGATTAACAAAGGTAATGGAATATTCTGGTACTTGTAAACTCTTCAAAGTCACAATAAAAATCCCTTTAAATCCATTTAATATAAAAGTAACTCCAAACAAACAATTTGAGTCATTTTTACAAATGTGATTCTCAGGAAGTTAATGAAAAATGTACCCTCTAAAAAGAAATTTCACAGAGATTTAAAAGGCATCTCAAATAGGAATAAGACCAAGATCCTAGTAAAAAATGAAGAACTACCTATTCAACATGAATATGTTCTTTTTTAAAAAATATTTTATTTATTCATTTTCAAGGAGAGGAGAGGGGAGAGAGAGAGAGAGAGAGAGAGAGAGAGAGAGAGAGAGAGAGAGAGAGAGAGAGAGAGAGAAAGAGAATGCACCAGGACCACCACGGTGTGGGTCTGGCTTATGTGGGACCTGGGGAATTGAACCTGGGGCCTTAGGCACTGGAGGCAAGTTCCTTAACCGCTGAGCCATCTCTCCAGCCCATCAACATGAATATGTTCTAATAATACATCAGATACCTGCACGTACCTACCAGTTGCCTCAAAGTGCCACAAAGCAAACATATAAAACACATCCACTCCCTAACAACAAAATCACAACAAATGAAGAAGCAGGAAGGCAACTATCATTTGGCAAAACCCACAGATATTTGCAAGTACAAAAAATTCTAAGCTCGGTTACCAACCCCATTCATAGGAGGTAAGATTTAGTTCGCTTATTTTCCCCAACATATGAGTTTATCCAAAACAGCAATGACTCCATTGCAATACTACATGTAGTTCTGTCTTCCATTCTACTGTGCAGTCCTGTTGCACAGTGAAGGGGAGAATCGAGGGCTGCACACAGGCTAGCTAGCAGGTGTTCTACCACTGTGCCACATGCCTGCCACTATCCAACTCTTATCTATTTATTTATTTATTTGGTTTTTCGAGGTCGGGGCTCACTCTAGTCCAGGCTGACCTGGAATTCACTATGTAGTCTCAGGGTGGCCTTGAACTCACGGCGATCCTCCTACCTCTGCCTCCCGAGTGCTGGGATTAAAGGCGTGTGCCACCATGCCCGACTTTTTAAAAAATATTTTATTTATTCATTTTCAAGCAGAGAGAGAGAGAGGAGGAGAGGGAAAGGGAGAGGGGGAGAGGGAGGGAGGGAGGGAGGAAGGGAGGGAGAGAGAAAACACCAGGGCCACCACCTTGTGGGTCTGGCTTATTTGGGTCCTGGGGAATTGAACCCGGGGCCTTAGGCACTGGAGGCAAATGCCTTAACCGCTTAGCCATCTCTCCAGCCCATATCCAACTCTTTTTAACCCCCCCTCCCAAAAGCATGCAGAAAAATCATTTGACAATTTTGAAAAATATTAAGGATGGGCTTTTAAATGTCTTTAAAAATATATCAGCATTTTTCAGAATCAAGGTTTCTATACACTTACATACATAAGGCTCATATAATATTAACACTTATCCACTAGTGTCACTTTTGAGTTCTATATCTGAGAATCTGGAGAAGGTTTTATGTTTAACTCTAAGTTAAAATTTAAATGTCCTGGGCTGTTTTCTGTAGAACCTCAACTCTTAGACAAGATTTGTCCACACAGCCTCCTGCCATTGTATCTAGCAGTGCAGTCGTGCTAAGTTAAGTGCACTATGAGAAAATTTTACTTATGTGTTATTTTCCAAAGATGTCCTAGGTAAACAGAACTTACTGTGATCCTGGAGCCTGAGGAGGGCAGATTGAAGTTTCAACTATACACCGTGCAAGCGGATCAGAGGCAGACTGGAACAGGAAAAGAAGCAAACTCTAAGCAGCTAGGATTCTAAAAGTAAGCTGGCTTCCATGTTCACAGCACTTTTCAGGGTGGAGTGAGGAGAAGAGGAGGAGAGTGGGAGGCAGGGAAAGTGGGAGCGTCTGTTGGGACTTCCAGTCTGAGTTCTGTATTCCCCATCTTATTCGTGTATTTCCATACACAGCTCATGGTAGCCTGCTGAGCCAACTTGTCCTAGGTTAGGAATTTTTTTTCTCAGTTATGAATTTTTTGTTATTGGTTTTGCTTTTTTGAGGCTGGTTCTCAGTCTAACCCAGGCTGGCCTCAAACTCACAGCAATCCTCCTCTCTCAGCTTCCCAAGTGCCAGGATTATAATTCTGAGCCGCTATGCTCAGCTGGCTTATCATGAGTATTTAAAGGAGCTGTATTTGATCTTGTCCCACAGGATGATGGAAAAAGCCAAGGTACCATGGACCAAAAGTTCTAAACAAGAGGCAAATGACAGGATTAAGGGGAAGAACCACCAAAGGCTTTAAAATGGAAAATGAGTTTTATTTCTTATATAAACCTTTCTTTGGGCTCTTTTACTTTTTGGGTCTCTGGGGTGACTAATTATTAGGGTATCCTCAATCATAATGCTTTTAAAATGTCAATCAACTCCTTGGTAACTAAAATAAATTAGGTGTTTCGAGTGAACCCAAGGTCTGTGGAACAAGTATTCATAGTCTATAATCCCCCAAACCCTATACCAACACAAACAAGGAGGAATGACTTTCTACCTCTGAGACTGGCATCTGCTGAAAACAACAAATAATACTATTTTCATTGGATGGGGAAATACCCAAAACAATTCCACCACATAATGACACCATGTGCCATCAGCCATTTGATAGGGAGTCTAGGAAACAAAGATGCTTGACAGTGTACACACAGTGCAGGTCTTGTTCTGAAGGCTTTTGACCAGTATACTCAGAATTATCTTGAGTCATAAACAGTCACAAAGAACAAGAATTAAAAGGGTATGAGGGGATGAAAAGCATGCCTTCTGAGGAAGAAAAATGAACTCAGAAAAAAAGTGCTAGATTATTCTATCTAGGAGGATCCTGTATCTCCTTTCACTTTATGAACTTCCAATTTCCCCCCTTGGAATGGCAGAGTTCTTTGTCTGAGACAGTGTGACAGTGTTCCTTGCTTCATTCATCAAGTTTCTGATGGGGTCTGAGGGAAAGGATGTAATTCCAAACAAAACAGGTGCACAGACTAACGACCTAACAGGCAGGAACTCTGCTCCTACAATTCTGAATGAATGTCAGCACATAATCTTGAAGGGAGAGAAAGGGAGGCAGAGAACAGTGACTGGCCAGAGAAGGTTGTAGGAAGCATCTGAACACAGAGCCAAAGCTGACATTTCTCTCATATTCACACCAACCTATCAATAGGATTCTTCATATTTGCAGTGTTATTTCAATATACTTTAGATTTCCTAAAACACAGCTTTTTTTTTTTTTAAAAACACGGCTTCTTTAGCTCAAAATCTCTTACCCTATCAGTGATCATCACATTTTCATTATAAACCCCTTTACAACAGCAGCAGAGGTGACAGGAGTAGCAGAGGTGGCACTGGGGATTTTGTTCTGCTAAACATTTCCTCTCAGCTACTCTATTTTCATTCTGCAGTTAACAGAGGAAGAGGCAGAGGCAGAGCAATTCAGTAACCTACTCCAAACCGAGCTATCAAGTAGCAGAGCCAGGTCTAGACAAGAGAAGCTGGCTGCAGAATCTGTCCATACTTATTTCAAGAAATAACTTCTTGAAGCCAGCTGTGGGCGGCACAGGCTTGTAAATTGTAGTGCTCAAGGGAATAAGGCAGAGGCAAGGTCAATGCTAGCCTGAGCTACATTAGCAAGAATCTGTTCTAAAAAAGCAAATCCAAAGCAACAACAAAGTAACGACCACTTTGAGCACATGCTTGCATCTCTCATGCACTGTTTAGCTTGGAAATAAAGACTCCATCAACAGGTACATTATGTGTTACATACAACGTATTGGTTAACAGTATAAAGTAAAAAAAGTAATGTGCTAACTAACAATAGTCTTCTATTATATACCCCGCCTTGAAGGCTCCGTGTTGGAGGAGCCTGGCAGTGTGGCTGGCATGTCTGGTCTCTTGTGTACATGCCTCCAATCTCCCAAATCTAAGACTGGCAAACATTTTTTGAGGTTGGCTTACCCCAAGACCCAATGTCCCCATGAAGACTCCTCTTCCCTCTCTAGCCCATCCTGGCCTTGTCTTGGACATCTGACTGTGACCATGTGTTTAGCAGTGTCCTCCACGGCCCGGGGCAGCTTTATGTATTTAAAAACTACCCAGTAAATAGATGTGAATTAAAAGCAAATCAGTTTCCACTTCACTATACATCTACCTCTGAGGCCCTGGCCCAGAAAGCGTAAGTACAGGTCAGGTAGTAGGAGGCAAAGGAGTGATGTGATAGTCTTTGTCAGCTTAATGGAATATGGTAGATAAGACTCAATTCACTGGAATCCTAGAGGGACAGGGCTTCAGAGAGGCCCCAGGAATTCTGGCCCCCAGAGCATGGAAACTTCAAGTTAGGGAACTTGTACATTTCTAATGCACAGCCTCCTACCTGGCCTCATTCATCCACTTCGCCACTTAGTTGATCTTTTTCCGTGAGGTGAAAGTAGTCTGCAACATAAACTCAGCAAGCCTGCTTACAAATACATGTAAGCAATGCAATTTCGATTTCAAAACATCTACTTTCTAGCACCTCCTTCAGTCTTCCCACATCCTTAGTTTCACACATCATCCTTCCAACAGAGACTGCTCAGATTCTTCACTCAAGTGCTGCCATTTGCGCCTCCTCTCACCCACTCCCTACTCTTCCTCCCTCCAGTCATTGGGGTCCACAGCAATTATCTCCAAGAAGCCAGCAGTGGTCCTAGTCCGTTGATCACTTGTCTGCTCTGTGGTATGTAACTCCATAGAAGCCGTGGTCTTTGAGAACAAGGGTGTGTCTCTGCATGTATGGACTTCATGAATCTACAACAGTACTTGGCACATAGCACCTGTCAAACAATAGCTGTTCAACACCAAACAGATGATATCACCTTCCATTATACCCCCTGTTGGGACCTTGAAGGCCTCAGGGGGAGTCATTTTTCCCTGAAAATATTCTTTTCCTCATTCAAAGCAGTGTAGCACAGCATAGTTAAAAGCTTCAAACAGTTCTAGAACTGAATTCCACCTCTAATTCTTACCATTTTTTCCTTGCTTAACTTTGGTGACATCTCATAACCCCTCTGACCCTCATTTTTCTTATGTGTAGGATGAGAGTAATAATCACCTTCCAGAAGGACCTCTGTAAAACTCAATAATTGGTTCTCCACCCAATATATACATACATACATACATACATGCATACATACATACATATGTATTATATGACTAGGGGAATATATAATATTGATATGTAGCATGTATGGATTATATATAGTATGTATTATAGTTGTATACTATATACTATTCATTACGTATAAGTAAATATTCATCATTTCTTCTACTTTACATTTCTTCTACTTTAATCCTGAACAGTAACAAACACCTGGGGAAACATCACCTGGCTATCCTGTAGATCTGATATACTCTTGGCTGCTACTTTGCATGCATGTGAAACATTACAAACCTACAAGAAAGCTTTGCTTGGTGAACAATGACCATGCATGACAGCCAGTGCCCTGGAAGCTGGCAGCTAAGAGCTGTCTCCAACACCTAGAGAAAGTTCTCTAAGTAATACACACCAAATAAAAGCTTTTGGATGTTTATAAGGAAGGAACTAATTCATCTTCAGAAGTAGCAGTTTAATTAAAAATGACTTTTCTGGGCTTATATTCAGAAAGGAATACACTGCCAAAAGGTAAGACTTAACAAGGTTTAGTTCTTTAATGAAAAAAAAAATAATAATAAAGAGCCCAGCTTTCCAGTCTTTTCACATCAAGACAACAGAAAATAATCTTTGGCCATTTGGGCTAAACCGAATGCTGCTACTTGTAGCTATAGGTAACTGTCCGGAGCCGCCAGCCCCATAAGCCACACTCTGGTTCCCTGAGAACTACCATGGCACATCTATAGTCATGCCACGGGGGAAGCTCTGCCTTAGTCCTTCTTGGCCTGGGACCCTTCCTGGCAACATACATGTTTCCCCTTTCAGACTAACCTGGGTGCTGACAAGAGTGAGCATGGTCATTAAAGTATGACTCATTCCAGAAAGTAAGCACCTTGATAAGCAGTCCATTTATAACTTACAGCACCAGGATAATTTCATGCTTTTGTTTTTGATTTTTCCATTCTGAAATTTTATTTTTGGGCCATAAAATAAACAACAATGGACACAGGCCAACATCTTTGGTCACCAAAAAGGAATCCATGAAGAAATGTCACTTCTGGACAACTTGAATATTTTACTTTATATTTCACAATTTTTACTATTAAGAAATATGGGAAAGATATTAAAATTCTTAAAGTACATGGTGTCTTCTTTTTAAAGATGGGAAATGGTTCTTTTAAATTCTATTTAATTACAACAGATTTACTTAAAATATTATTTTAGTAAAATATCATTTACTAAAAATATCACACTTTTTAAAGATGGAAATGGTTCTTTTAAATTCTATTTAATTACAACAGATTTACTAAAAATATAATTTTTTAATAAACAAGCACTTGTTTACAGAACTCTCTGGAGTGAATCCTTAAGGCGGCCTCTGTCGCTGGTTCATGGATAGATGGCAGACAGTGAAGGATGAGGTGTCCAATTCCTGCTTCTTGGACAGTGACTGCTTTCTTTATACAGTTAGTTGGCCAAACTGGTCAACCTCTACTTCTTTTCCATGTGTCTGCTTTCCTTCCCTCAAGATTGTCCTGTAAATCTAATCTCATGCTGTTCCCATGCTCTCCATGTGTGGACATCCTGACTGCAGCCCTCCTACGGAGCACCTCTGTGCTGAAGAATGAAGCAGACAGTCTGTAAAGCTTCATTTCTGCTACCTAGGACCAAGGGGGTTCATTTGGCTTCAGATCCACAGCTTACCAGGATATTCCTTCTGTTCTCATAGCACCTACAATGGAGTAATCATGCTGTGTCTGCTGATTTAGACCCTTCAGTTTCCAGATTTAGAATCAAAAGCTCCCAAGTTTTGTGAAGCCCTTAGAGAGTGTGGCTACTTGTCTGAGTCCCAAGGGAAGAGCCTTTATTTCCAGCCAAGAGTCTTACATGGAAGACCAAAGAGACAGAGGAAAGGGATGAGTAGACGGAGGGAAGGTACAATGCATCTTTTCCCAATGTATCTCCCCTGGGATTCAGTGACTTCCTTCTACAATCTCTGAAACACTGGTGATCTGATTTTGCTTCCAGTGTTGACAATATCATTTCATAATGAATTAAGGAGACAATTCAAGTGATAAAAGATAAAACCAGAAAGGAGATGGATTCTTGGTTTAATTTCCCTAGCCATAAAAATGTTCCCATTAACCTCAAGAAGGCAGCACACTCTGAAGAGAAAACACAGGCTTCAGAGTGGCTATCTCATCTCTAGACACTACCTCGGTGACTTTATGCAAGTCACTCTCTCAGTGACTTCAGTTGAGAGGGGAGGGAGGAATGTGAGTCCTTGCAGGGTTGCTAAGAGTCTGAAAGATCCATAGATGCTCAAGCTAGTTTTATTTCTCAAATGGTAGACTTTCCAGAGTACAGGTCTGGGGGCCTGAAGTCCATCTCTTGTTAATATCCATGTTAGCCAAGTAGGCAGCACTGCTCCTGAACTCCAGACAGAAAACAGGAATCACTCTACCCAGAATTATCAAAGTACAGAAATAAAGCCTCCAAATTCAGGAGAAAATAAAAGGATTAAGGTGTGAGACAAACTGAGAACGGTGATGTCAGCATTAGGAAGTGAGCGCAGCTTATGTTTGTATTGGCAACAGCATGAGTGGCACTAGGGTGATTATTTGGATAACTGAAGAAAAAAAGAACATCTTGCGTAGAATATTCAGATAAATGCAAAGTGTTTTGTTTTTCTTTCCAACAAGCTAAAATTTTCTCAACTGTTTATCTTTACAAATGCTTCATTACAGAATCCCATTGTATTTGTATTTTTGAGGCAAGGTCTTACTCTAGCCCAGGCTGACCTGAACCTTACTGTGTTATCCCAGACTGGCCTTGAATTCACAGTGATCCTCCAACTTCTGCCTCCACAGTGCTGTGATTATAGACATGAGCCACCATTCCCAGCTTATATATATATATATATTTTAAATATTTTGTTTATTTTCAAGCAGAGAAATACAGAGAGAGAGAGAGAGAGAGAGAGAGAGAGAGAGAGAGAGAGAGAGAGAGAGAGAATATGGGCGCACCAGGGCCTCCAAGCCACTGCGAATGAACTCCAGACACATGCGCCCTCTTGTGCATCTGGCTGTATATGGGCACTGGGGAATCGAACTCTGGTCCTTCTGCATTGCAGGCAAATGCCTTAGCCACTAAGCCATCTCTTCAGCCCACGTCCATGGCTCTTATCCAGCCTTTATTGTGATTTAATGTCATTTACCCATGATGTTTAAGAACCTGGTGTACAATCACACCTCTTCTAATGTGCGCCATGCCGTCCATATCTGATGTGCGCCAACCCTGTCCATATCTGACGTGCACCATGCCCATCCATATCTGACTTGCGCCACACCTGCGCCATGTCCATATCTGACCTGCGCCACCCTGGTCCATATCTGATGTGCTCCATGCCCATCCATATCTGACCTGCGCCATGCCGTCCATATGTAAGGTGCTCCATGACGAGCTATATCTAACGTGCACCATGCCGTCCATTTCAGCATTGACATTGTGAGCCTTTGGTTTTGAAGATAATTAAGAAATGAATCCCCACATGTTCTGTTTTGCATGTCCTATAACTTGAGTCTTTTTTCCATAGTCCCAGACTACTCAGAGGTCAGCACATTTCTGTTTTTAAGGTATACTGAAGAAATACTCTGATTCTTAATATATATTTTTTGAAGTAGGATCTCGCTCTAGTATAGGCTGACTGGGAATTCACTATAGTCTCAGAGTGGCCTTGAACTCATGGTGATCCTCTTACCTCTGCCCCGAGTGCTGGGATTAAAGGCGAGCGCCACCATGCCCGCCTGAGGTTTGATATATTTATGTAAACATTTTCAGAGAAATCAAATATATAATTCAAGAAAATGTTTGTGAAAAAAATTTTCTGATTACAAAATGATTTCCTGCTCTTGAAAAGTAACAATTTTATATTTACTTAGCTTGTTCTGAAGGTCCCATGAAGATTACTAGTCCTCTCAGTCCCTAACATTTCTATTCCAAGTGCTAGTCTTCACTGGTTTCAAAGGTAGCTTTTTGCTGAGAAGAACCTGTAAGGTGAAAGTTCCTCTCCATGTAATCCCTTGGACTTTGCCCATGAGGAGCCATTACAACAGTCATGACACACTGAAGGGCTTCACATAGACTTCCCTTCTTAACTAGGGTGACACAACCTTGGGAAGAAGGGCCAGAAGCGCAGGGGCATGCTAGACTGTGTGTTCCTTTGCAGTGGCAGAAGAGCCCAGGCACCTCAAGGCTGTCCTCTGACCTCCACATGCAAGCTGTGGCATGCATGCTCCCTGCCTGGCCCCCAAATAAATTAATACTCAAAGAAGGACAGAGAAACCACAGAAGGCTTGCAATGCATACAACAGAGCAGAGGATCTTGGGTACAGTTTGAGACCTTTGGGGTCTTTAGGAGATCCACAAGATCCAACCACATTCAAGATGACATGAAACTCACAGGTTCTTTCTTCACTTTGATTCTCTTATGATGTACAATGGAGTTTGCCAGACACTATAAGGGATGTGAAAATGTCTTCCCTGATGAGTAACGGGTGCATGTGCTGTGCATTTCTGTGTCTTAGTGTTTCCTCTGTTTTATTTTCTAATGGAATATTGAGAGGCAAAGGCTGTTTGAGACTCTCAATAGCCCTGAATTGTATAAAGAAGCCCTGAGAACAAGAGTCACCAACCTAGAGCTTTCGTTGAACCCAGACTTGCAGTTGGCTCTGCTGATTTCTTGCTCCCCCGAGCCTTGCTCTGCACTGTTCTCTTGCATGTAGGGAGACTCTTTCCTCCCCACACTTGACTACCAGTTTTCAGTTTCTGCTTCCATGTCACCTTCTCTGTGGTGCTTGTCTTATTTTCCCCAACAGGCAAACAAGGCAGAAGACAGGTCTATCCTATACTCTCACCTAGGGCACTGGTTTTCATTACAGGATAGGCTCATTAAATTTATGACATAATGACCAGGTATATAAGTACTTTTTACGCAATGATTTAGTCTTTAGAAAATCCCTAAGAAATATATATTACCTTAATTTCAAAACTAAAGACACTAGTCTTTACCTTAATTTCAAAACTAAAGGATAGATATTTCATTCAGATTCAGGCAGTCTTATCTCCAAAGTCCTAAGCTGGGAACTAGTTTACATAGCCAGCAGTATAGACCTCAGCCTTATAAAACATACTGGGACCTCGAGGCCAACTTTCACTCTGTTCGGAAACCAGAAATATAACCTGGCATTTAAATCCCACCCTTAGCTTTGTCCCTGTGTGTTGACCGAAACAGCCATGTGAAGAGACAAGTCACCAACACTACTTGTCCCCAGGGTGGGTATAAATAGGACAGTTTCAGTAAGAAGTCTTCTCTCACCCAGCTGCTGTGCTTCCATATTATTCAAAATGACAAACTTCTACAGCACTGACAGAAGAGGAAAGAGGCATTTGCTGTTTCCATTCACTCCATGGCTCTGTGCTAGGGGGATTCCCCTGATGTGGCCAACTCTCTTCATACCTCTTAAGCTAGCACCTCTTGCAGTGTTGTAGGGATGTCCTACAGGGATACTTGATGGAAAAGTAAGTTGAATAAAATAGGGTTTAATGAAAAGGATAACCTGTCAGAATGATAGTGTAACAGTGCATTCATGTTTGGAATGAATAAAAGCATACTTGGGGGCTGGAAAGATGGCTCAGTGGTTAAAGGCACTTGCTTAACTGTCTGGTTCAAATTCCCAGAACCCACATAAAGCCAAATGCACAAAGTGGCACATGCACCTGGAGTTTGATTACAGTGGCAGGAGGCCCTGACACATCTGACACACCGATCCTCTCTTCCTCTGTGCTTACAAATAATAAATTTTTTAAGAGCATACTTGGGAGATACTTGGTCTCTTGGAAGTAAAAGTAAGTTGTGCAGGTAATCTTAAGAGACTGTATAGCAAGTCTGCCACTGCTAACAGTGTGTGAGAACCCAGAGTTCATCTTATGCTGTTCTACTGACATCACACAAAGTCACATTACTCACCTGGAGAAGTGTCCCATGAATATGATTTTGCCGGAAACGCTGGTCAGTGCTGTTGGGGAGTGTGGCCAACAGAGTTCGGATGGTGCTAGGAATTTGGTCTCTCATAAGGAATGGGACCAAGGCACGAGCTGCCATTTTCCGAGAGCGGTAGATAGGTGAGCGACCACACCTGGAGAAATAAGGAAGGCCATTAAGAGCTTGTTTCCACATCTTGCTGGGTTGGAGTAGCCAACAGAGGGAGCACAGGCACAGCTCTTCATTCCAAATAAAGATTTTATTCTTCTCTTATACCAAATAAATGCTGCTTGATTTTGTACCTGCATTTTCCAGAGGTGACTGTGCTGTTCTTAAAAATAGCATACTAGAGGTGGAAAGATGGCTCAGCAGTTAAAGGTACTTGCTTACAAAGTCCGACTACCCAGTTTTGATTCCCCAGTATCCACATAAAGCCAGATGCAGAAAGTGGTGCATGTGTCTGGAGTTTGTTTGTAGTGGCAGGAGGCCCTGGCACATCCATATTCATTCTCTCTACATCCTCTTGAAAATAAATAAATAAAATATATTAAAAGAATAGCTTACTAGGTATGGCACTGGTGGTATAGTGGTGAACATAGCTGCCTTCCAAAAAATAGCATTACCATCTATAATTCTGTCACAGGGATTAAACAGGTAAGTTTTGGAGAAAAGATAATAAGCAGGCAGCAACTAAAAATGGTTTACTCCTCAACAATAAAAGAGCAACTGATTAGACGCCTACAATGAGCAGGAAGCTCTATGTAAGTGCCACGAAGAGAAGACTGGCACTATGCTTCTGGTTGGCAAGATGATGAGATAGTAGGGGAAAGTGGTAACCGATACTGACATGGCTATAGGAAGTGAGAGGAAAAAAGATGTGAACCAGAAAGTGTGGCTCTAGCAGGCCAAGAAAAAACATCTGTTTTAGGGAAAGTATTGTACAGCAGGGGACAAATACCGGGCAGATGGATGTGTCTGGATGATGTCGGAACTCATGAGCACCAGTGGCTATTAAGGCTGAGAAGTGGGTCAGGCCACAGTAAGGAGTGCGGCACATGGCAGGCTACATGCTCAACATTCAGAAGACTGGGGTGAACCCCAAGCTTCCAAATCCTTGCCTTAGTGGAGGGGGGTTGACTTACACCTAAAACGTTGAAATAAAGCTGCTTCATACTGCTAGAGGAAAAAGTAGAGGCAACACTTCAACATATTGGCATAGGCAATGCCTTTCTGAATGTAACTCCAGTTGCTCAGAAAGTAAAACCACTAATCAACCATTGGGACCTCATGATATTAAATAGCTTTTTTAAAGCCAGGTGTGGTGGCACACACCTTTAATCCCAGCACTTGGGAGGTAAAGGATCACCATGAGTTCAAGGCCACCCTAAAACTACATAGTGAATTCCAGGTCAACCTGGGATAGAGTGAGACCCTACCTCGAAAAAAAAAAAAAAGCTTTTCTATAGGACACTGTGAACAGAGAGCAAAGAGGCAACCTACCCATGGGAGAAAATCTTTGCCAGCTATATATCTGACAGAGGATTAATGTCTAGGATATACAAAGCAATGAAAAAAAACTAAAGAAATCAAACAACACATTAAAAAAATGGGCTACAGTACTGAATAGAAAGAAAGTTCTCAAAAGAAGAAACATAGGTGGCCTATAATCATCTAAAAACATGTTCTACCTCTTTAGCCATCAGGTAAATGCAAATAAAAACTACTTTGGGATTGCATCTCACTTCTGCCAGAATGGCTACCATCAAGAAAACAAATGACAACGCTAGCAATGACATGGAAAAATAGGACTGCTGGTGGGAATGTGAACTGGCACAGCTACTGTGGAAACTGGTGTGGAGGATCTTGAGACAGCTGAAAACAGACTTACCACATGACCCAGCTATACCACTCCTTGGCATGTATCCTAAGGACTCTAGTCACTACCTTAGAGATACTTGCTCATCCATGTTTATTGCGGCTCTATTTATGATAGCTAGGAAATGGAACCAACCTAGATGTCCCTCAA
Organism: Zapus hudsonius; assembly: GCA_004024765.1. NCBI lineage: Eukaryota > Metazoa > Chordata > Mammalia > Rodentia > Dipodidae > Zapus > Zapus hudsonius. The sequence goes on from PVHP010001059.1 coordinate 74,767, forward strand.
CTAATGAATGGATAATGAAGATGTGGGTCATTTAAACAATGGCATTCTATTCAGTGGTAAAGAAAAATGAAATCATGAAATTTGTAGGGAAATGAATGGATCTGGAAAGGATTATACTAAATGAGGTAACCCAGGCCCAGAAAGCCAAATACCACATATTCTCTCTCATATGTGGATTCTAGCTATGAATGTTTACATTTGTATGTGAGTCAGAGTAAAAGTCAGTAGTAGAGGTAAGTAAGCTAGACAGGGGCTATGAGGGAGGAAGGGGAGAGGAGACTTAAGAGGAAGATACTGTATATATGGAAGTAGATGAACAGATTACTGCGGGTGCAATGGTCTAAGTGGGGTTTTGGGAAGGGATTGAGTAAAGGAAGGGTGGGAGGAGGGTTAGTCAAAATTTAAGAGGTTTAGAATAAGCCATATTTAAACCTACTTCTTAGGATAATGGCAGACCCTACCCAGTAACCATACATTGTTACTAGAAAAATTTCAGTGCCAGGGATGGGATATCTTCCAGTGAGTTGTTGGTCAGGGAGGTTCCTGAGGCCCCCAAAACATTATAGGTCATTGCCAAGGCTCTTAGTTGCCCACCAGAATGAGATGGTAAGACCCTACAATGGAGTGTTCAGCACTGAGATATCTCTATCACACCCTCCAAGGCTCAGGATCAATTGCAGAAGAGGTGGCAGAAAGATTGTAAAGGAAGCGTAGGACTGCTTACAATGCAATCTTTCAGACACAAAATGGCCTTAATATTCATGACTTCCTACACAAGTCCTTCATAATAGGAGGAAAAGATGACTTCAAAACAGAGACTAATGGAGAAGGCGAGTAGATGCAGGATGGACCTGAGAGGGGAAAGTGGGGATGGGGAGGGAATTATCATGGCTTATTGTCTATAATTATGGATGCTGTCAATTTTTTTAAAAGAAGAGACAGGCATAGACAAGTGGTATTTTGAGGTTTTATAAAGAGCATTGGAAAGGCAGGGTATCTGAAGGCCTCTTAACTTTGTAAACACTTAGATCCTGAGAGTGCACAGCATTGGTGCAACTGTGCAGCTGAGAGCATTCACAACAACACTGATTGTGAGGGGAAAGCCAACATGGCGGTCTCAGCCTCACTAAGTCCTCCACTGTAATCTCTAGAGTTTATGATCTTGCATCCATGTACAAAATCAATTAAACTTACAGAGATGTCTTAGATGCCAAGATAAAAGATCAGAAGATAGAAAGCTCTGCACTGGAAAAGTGATGGCTTCTTAACTCTTCTCAAAATGACACCGTGTTTACAGAGGGAACTACATACAAGGTCTGGTTAACTGGGATCATGGCCATGCAGCATAATCTGGAGAAGGGCAGAGCTCTGTGATGATATCTTGCTAATACTCCCAAGGTACCACCTACATGCAATTGAATATGACAATAAAAATAGGTACTATTTCTACAAACGGAGTGAGACAAGCAGAATTTCACAAAGGGGTGGTAGGGTGCAAGAGAAAGAGGAAAGAAGTACAGGGCAAGAAGGTCCATGAACCTGTTATAGGTTGGAAAAGTGCTCACTGCACATCCTAGTAGGGGAGATAACCAAGAGCTAAGGCCTCAGAAGGTAACCAAAGGGTTCGTTCCCTAGGGGCTTTAATTAGGTTCTGACAATTTATTTCTCTATTAAAATGAGTAAATGTTTAATTTGTAATTGGCAAACACAGTTTTGGAATATGGGGAGAGGGAGAGACTTCATTTGACAAAGAAAAATACTTTGACAATGCTTTGAGATTTCATTAGTGAATGACCTCACTCAGCAAAGCACATTCATCTACCAGAAGATTCCCAGGCTTTCCCCTACTCTCTGCTTCCCACCCACAACCCACATAGTGTTACAGTATGCTTTATGTTACAAAAAGGGCTCTTGTATATAAATGTTTCCTTTCAAATACAAATAACTCTGACATGGTTATAGTTGTTTATTTTCCAATTAGCAGTAACTCAAGCTAATGAATGCCCCTCCTTTGGGCCTGACCTTCTGCAAATGATGATTTCCCAAAGAAATCTGGCATCCATACAGGAGGAGAAGAAAAGTGGGAAAATGCCAGAATGTTCTGCTTCTGATAACCTGCTTTAGGGTACTTACTAAACCCAAACAACCAGGTAAAAAAGCAAAACCAAACCAAAATTTTCCTCAAAAAGTAATACAATTGCCAAAATAGAGAGAAGCCATTTGTAAAGTACTATTTAATTAAATAACATTCATTATAAAGCAACAATTAAATGTAATTTCAAACTCCCTTTTAGTATAAACTGTTTAAATAAAAGGTTAGATTACAGTTTAATTTATACAAACTATATATGCATATACAAATATATAAACACTAAGCAAAAACCACATTTCCAGCAGCTGGATTGTCACTGCCCACCGCCCGCGGGGGCATTGATAAAACACACACACACACACACACACACACACACACACACACACACACACACACACACACACCACTTATGGGTGGAAGAACGCAAGCTCTCTCTTTATTGCTCTCTCAGATCTCATTCCTCATACCTCTTGCAGATATGCTACAGAATATATATAGAGAGCTCCTTGCCAATCAGGGAGCTATTTATTGGTCTATGATAAGAACCTGTGGGCATGATGTGCAAATAGCCAATCAGGACTACCTCCTGAAACTCATTAAGCCAAGCCCCTCTTGGCAGGCTATCATGTACCATCCAAGACTAAGCCAGGGTGTGCCTCCAAAGGCCCCCAAAGGCTTTCGCCACCGACACTGGATGATGGTTTAGTCAGTAAAGTGCTTACCATGCAAGCATGAAGACCCGAGTTTGGATCCCCAGGACCCACGTAACAGATGAGTGTGGTGTTGCATGCCTGCAATCTCAGCACCAGAAATGGAGAAAAAAGGGTTCCCTGGTACTTGTTATCTAGCTAGTCTTGCCGAATCAGTCAGCTCTAGGTTTGGTGAGAGAACTTGTTTCAAAAAATCAGGTAAAGAGCAATTGAGAAAGATCTCCAATGTCCATCCCTGGCCTCCACACACATGAGCACACATGCATGTGCATCCCCCACATACACATGTAACACGTAAGAACACACACACATACAACGTACACACATACACAAGAATGCAAAGTAACACTTCCAGGTTATTGTTTTGACAGTTGCTGGGGACAAGGTAAGGAGTGTGTGGAAACAATTTAGAACCAAGAGGTTATCAGGGTAGAATATCAGAACACCTGGGTTTTTTCTTTCTGTTTTGAACACTGAGTTTTGTGACTTGGACAGATTATAGAAACCTTCCTCTTGAGTGTCAATCTAGCCAAGAGTGGCATTAATTACTTATATCTAGTGCTCTTGATAAGAACCCACTAAGCAGAAGGTACTTTGGAAATATGAAGCTGTTACTTGGCACTGTCGCTGTTTAGCTTAATACCAGCATAGTCTAGAACTATGGGCCTCCTAATGAGAGAGCTGGACCACAGGATACATTTGATATTTGTTTTGAACAGATAGCCAGGCACTATGTTTGGTTTTTAACAGTGATGAAGAAGAGTCTCCAGGGATCCTGAAAGGAGACAGGTGGGACAGTTTCCTGAACAACTCCATTTCTTCTATAAATGAGGTGGATGAATTAGGGCTCTGGAAGATGCTTTCTCCTTTTCATATCCATCACAAATCATTTCCCCAGCATCCCTACCTATGTTCTGGGTCTGTTCTGTGCCTCTTCAGACCCTGTATCCAGATGCTACTTGTTTGGGATTTTTAATACAATTTTTAAAAATTTTTTGGACTAGTTTTTGTTATTTTATCAAACTATGTAGTCCATGTTGGCCTTGAACTCACACCATTCTTCCTACGTCATCCTCCTGAGTGCTGGGACCACAGATGCATACCATCATGCCTGGCTCCATGTTAATTTTAGTCATACATGTATTGATGGTCTATTATGTCCTTGGCATTATATGACATAAGAAATGACACATATGGCCAGGCATGGAGGTACATGCCTTTAATCCCAGCATGTGGGAGGCAGAGGTAGAAGGATCACTGTGAGTTCAAGGCCAGCCTAAGCTACAGAGTAAGTTCCAAGTCAGTCTAGGCTAGAGTGAGACCCTACCTGAAGACGCAAAGCAAAAGAGAAAAAAAAGAAAAAAAGAGATACATTTGTAACAGCAAATCCTGCAGTTGTATAGCTCTCAGTTTAGGAGTTACCTACATACCTGAGATCTCTTGTAAGACAAGGGTATTATGCATCTCCATGAATAGATGAAAAATGAGGCACAGAAAGCTAAGGGGCCCTGCCCTCCAGCATGTGTGAACAGCAGCACCCAGGTCAAAGCTGACCCATGGATTTATAATAGACCTCTTTGGCTACACTGAGCTGTTGCTCACACCTGGGAATTGAGGGAGTATGTAAGTATCATCCCAGCTAATGGAAACACACATTCATTTACAAGTACATGGAAAACCTCTAAATGAGTTTAGATTTTTGTTGTTGTTTTATTCACACGTTTTGGATCATGACAACATCAGAATCTAAAATAAACTATGGCCTTTGCCACAAGAGACATATGAACATTTATATACAGTTTGGGAGGTTTATGGCACATGTCCAAACCCTTGGGCCTGCTTCTTACTTCCAGGTCAAGAACCTCCTGTGGTCCCCTTGCACACAGTAGAAAACCACACAGTGTGACAATCAAATAAATATATGCTCTCTTTGTGTGCCATCCCAATGGAGAAGTTTGATACTGCTACAAGAAAACCACCAGCTTAGGAGAAGATCTATAGATCATAAGTCAGTGGCAACTACAGACCCACAGCTATAAAATAATTCCAGAAAGGAATGTGAAGGACAATTATGATGGCCTTCGGGAGGTGATAAAAGACTTTCCAATAATAGCAGCATACACCTTTGGCCCCAATGCTTCAGAAACCAGAAGATCTTAGAATGCAGTATTCTGAGCAAGGCAGAGTCACATTCTGCCACTCTTCTTTCAGCACCTTTCAAGCTTAATATCTTCCAGATTTCAGAATCTGTTTATTTGCCTGTAAGGTATCTGAGGTTAAGTGGCTCTGTATTACTGAAACTATCTTTGCTCACTCAAACCTATAGGGATAGCTACTAAGCACCCACTGGTTAGGCACCAGAGTATCAGGGAGAAAAGTTACAACCTAGGCCACTATTGTGCAGAGTGGAAAATGGGGAACATCAACTAATGATTCTTAGCCATGAGAAGTAAACACAGAACAGTTGTAGGTAGGACAACCAGAATGGGTGTCTGGGAGATCATGTCCAGCTATGCCATTTCAAGGTGAGAAAAACAAGGTTTCCCAACATATCTTGGGTTCATACAATGAGCAAGTGGCAAATCCTGCATTCTAATTAGGGCTGTATACCTGCAAAAGTTAGACTAAGACTACAGTGAAATAGCCTCAAAATCCCCAGAGCATTAGAAAAGCTAGGAGTTTCTAAAGCAGCCTGTGCAACCTAATCACACTGAGGTGGGATGATTTCTAGAAGTGAGCTCATGTAGATGGAAGTAGTAACTACAACCATTTCTGAGCACTTATTATGAACCAGACAGTGTTAACAGGCTTCTGTTCTCTGCTCTTCTTTTATCCTATCCTTGTCCTCCCTCTCTCTTTCTCCTTTGCTTGCTTGAGATGCTGGGGATCAAACACAGCCCTTACACATGCTAGGCAAGCACTCTACCACTCAACTACACTTCCAGGCCTGTGTTGGTTGTATTTGTTGTCTTGCTACTTTGCACAGGCTGGTTTCTAATATAACCCTCCTGCCTCTGGAGCACTGAGATTGCAGGAACTCAGTACATGCCCAGTGTGGTCATCATTTCCATCTTTCAAAGTAGCACAGCTGAGAGCAAACATTTAGAAAATGTGAGGAGGCATTCTTAAGTGAGGAATTCTTAGGGTCAACCTTGAGCGAGTCCCATGATCTCATAGGAACCTAGATCCAGAAGACTCAGGATGGCTTTAGGATCAACTAGTACCCACCTGCATGCTTCCTTACTAGCTTAACTGTTGATGATCCCCAGTGCTTCCTCATTCTACAACCCCCACTCCTCCAGTCCTGATCCTTCATTTTTCAGTCAAGCTATACCATGTATAAAACAGAGATCTCCAAACATCTGCACATGAGAAAATAAATGGACCAGCCATATGCTTGAGATGGCCCCAACTGACCAAAGCAAGAATGCTGGGAGCTGAGCTGCGTTCAAACAAGTTTTGACCATCATTGTTGCAGTCAGCTCATGTGTCACTGGAATAAATCTCCAAACCAGGCACAGTTATGGGAGGAAAGGATTTATTGAAGCTACAGATCCAGTTTTGTAATGTAATGTGATTATGGAAGTTCCACAATGGTGAAAGAGATTGGCCCCTTTTCACAGGTCCAAGCAGAGAGAAAAACACATTACCAGCACACCCCCCCCCCCACACACACACAAGCAAAAGAGGAGAAATTTCCTTCTCCTTTATATAGTCTTAGGGTGGGGTCTTACAACCTTTTCCCAGACTTGTTGACTCCTTGAGTCTCTGGAATTTTCATTCCTACCTTTCCACCCCTGCCCTCCCAGGAAGGGAAGTTTGTTTATAGCTCCCCCGAGCCTCTTTACATCCTTCTCCCTACTAAGATGGCTGCCTTCCTTAAAACCTCAGAGAGCCACCCAAGATTACTAAGCAGGTCAAGTTGACAACGAAACTTAACCATCACAATGGCAAGTCCCTCACTGAATTTGTACAGGAATGCTATGCCATTGTGATCTGCTTCTTATACAGCATGGCTATCTACTTTAGGGAAACCCACTGACAACCTAGCCCTGAAACTCTCCTACCCTACAGGGTATCTCTGATGGCCAAGTGAGAAACAGCAGGCTTCCAGATACATTTTTTTAAAAAAGGCTTTCTCCTCTTTTATGTTTTGTTAAGCCTTTGTACTTGATACACTGTCCCCAAAGTGCACCCTTTAGGGAACTCCTCTTCCTCTGAATTCCAATAGGTATGAACTCATTTGTAAAATCTTACTGTACTTCCTCTGGACATAACCAATTGCTTCCTTCACTGATGTTGCAGCTTCTCTTGGCTGGCACAAAGAACCTGACCAGAAGCAACTTGTGGAGGAAAGGGTTTATTTATGCTTACAGACTCTAGGGGAGGCTCCATGATGGTAGAGGGAAATGATGGCCTGAGAAGAGGCTGGACATCAACTCCTGGCCAACATCAGGTAGACAATAGCAGCACGAGTGTGAGCCAAACACTAGCAAGAGAAAGCTGGCTATAACACCCAAATGCCCATCTCCAACACACTTTCTCTAGCAAGCCTCCAATTTCAAAATTGCCATCAGAACACAAGTTTATGGGGGACCCCTGAATCAAACCACCATAGCTGTGTAGTTACTGCAATTGCACAGCCAATCTGTCAGAGCTGGGGCACATCTCATTCACCCTCACCACAGTCACCATCATGCTGAATGGACTGAAATAACCTTAGGGGCAGAAACTCTATATCATAGAGCACATAGGACAAGAATTAAGAACATGTTCCAGAATCCAGCAGACTTAAATGTATTTCCATATATTAGTTTGGAACCTATGAAAAGTTACTAAATTTCCTAGCTTTTATTCAGCTTACAGGAGAGCTGTGAAAGTTAAATGAGGTAATACAGGTTAAAACACAGAGCCTATTGGACAGGAGGTGACAGATCCAGACAGGTAGAACAATCTATTCTGTCATAACACCTGGCTCCAGGTGCTCACAAAGGCTCTCCACAAAGAGCTACACTGGTGAGAAAGTCTTGAGTTTCTCTAGGGCTTGCTGACTCTTACCTCTCATTCCTTTATTCGACAGGCTAAAGGCTCATGTCTATTTTCTGTTGATTCTACTGCTGTTCAACCAAGGATTTCTTAATCTTTTTTCTATTGCATGTGGTTTCAAATCTTGCCTTTAAAAAAATAATTACATGTGCTGGTATGTGTACATGCATAAAAGAGAGAAATACTAAGAAAACAAGTTTGTACCCAGTGAATTTGAAAAAGTAGGCATTTCTGAGTTTCATGACTGTTAACCATGTTTTTGTTACAAATGTGGCATTCCTGAAGCCTTTCTTTACATTCTCAGTGAGTTCAGTGATGGTCAAGGTTGCCAGGTTCTCTACTTGTCCCCCATAGATCCATTTTTAATATAAAGTACCTAACACCACCTGAACTCCTGGAACTTTTCCTACAATTCAAGCTACCAGCATAAAAAGGTGCATTCACAGTGAGTGTGCCCTCAGCACAGCTCATGAGTATCTTTATTCAAATATATTTCTTGGAAGAGTTACAGGTTCAGGACTCTTGAAGTTTGGTTTTTAAAAAATCCTTTATTTGTTAAGCTAGGAGGAAATAAGAGCAGTAGACAGTTACTAAACTAAAAACTCTACATTTCCACATCTGATGGGTAAAAGAAAACAAAAAGTATTATGCATCTGTAGATTGAGGGTTTAGCTTAACATACATACATATATACATACATACATACATACATATATACATACTAGGCAGCTCAAAGTAGTAAGTTCTCTTTGCAAATTAACTCTAATCAACATACTAAAACCTTTAAGGGCTAGAGAGAGGCCTCAGTGGTTAAGGCACTTGCCTGCAAAGCCTAACAACCAGGTTTTCCCCAATGCCCACGTAAAGCCAGATGCACAAAGCAGTACATGTATGGGCAGTTTGTTTGCAGTGGCTAGAGGTCCTAGCACATTCACTCAATCTCTCTCTCTCTCTCTCTCTCTCTCTCTCTCTCTCTCTCTCTCTCTCTCTCTCTGCCTGTCCTTATCTTTCTGCTTGCAAGTAAATTAAATATCTGAAGAAAAAAAAACCCTTTAGGGCTGGAGAGATGGCTCAGCAATTAAGGGGCTTGCCTGCAAAGCTTAACAAACCGGGTTCAATTCCTCAGTACCCACATAAAGCCAGATGCACATCTGGAGTTCACTTACAACAGCTGGAGGCTCTGGTGCACCCAGTCTCTGTCTGTCTCTCTTCTACCTTTTTCTGCTTATAAATAAAAATATTTTTTAAAACACCTTTAAAATATTTTTATGAAGAAATGCTGCCAATGAGCTCCAAGGGGACATTGGAAAATTGCAGTGTGACCAAGTGGGAGAACGGCCAACCACAGAATCTGTGTCCCAGTTCCCAGGCTTTGTGGGGCTCACCTGCCTCAGGCTGCCTGCAGTGTCATGTCACCAGGACACATCACAGACAATGACAATGACTGCCTGCATTCATACCATTCCTCTAGCGCTAGGAAATAAAGGAGGTATATAGTATGGCAGCTATATTTAAAAAGCTCTTGGGAAAATCTTCAATTGTTCAGAATTATAAACATTTCTTTAACAAATGAAAAGTTGCATGTCTTTTGAAAGCTAATCTTTGGTTCCTTGCTCTTATCAAAACATATAAATAAAAATGAAAATGTTATTTCATTTGATATTTCACTTAAATATTTTATTTAATTTTAATTTTATTTTTTTGCCTAGACAACAAAATGTAATCTGAAACTAAATTTTTGAGATGTCAAGCAAGCATTTAGACAGCTCTGGAAAGGGGATTCCCCCCCCCCCCCCCCCCCCCCCGAGCTCTGAAATATGGTCTACCTTAACAAGAATTCTTTCCAGTCTCTAGGGGAAAATATGGAAAAGGCTTTATAACCACATTCATACAAAGACACTAGGAACCTTAGAGATTAAAGAAAATTCATTAATTTTGGTTCTTATTCAAAGTAAAACAGTGTTGTAAGGTGAAAATGAAAAAAAAAAAAACAGCCATTAGGTTAAGTTTGAAACCTCGCATCATCTTTCATATTAGTCCATCTGCGAGTTTCTCCCCAGCTCCAGAGCAATGAACTAAACTTTGGTCTGGGTTCTCCAGCAATATCAGCTGGAGAAGCATTTCTGGATCTACCTTGGGGCTCCCATACTGCCATAAGCCACTACAGACAAGGAGCTGAGGATGCAGCTTACACTCTTCGTAGTGGAAAAGCCCTGGCTCCCCAGAGGACAAAAGACAGTACCACCAGAGAGCTCCGACTCTCTTGGGGGAACATAATACTGTCCTCCAGCTGGCTTTTCCTTGCAGGTAGTGGCAGATAAGTCTGAGCTCAATAGTTTGGTTCTGTGTTGGGAGTGGTACTACCCAAAGTCCCAGTTTCAAAGTGATTCACTTGGAAATGACCTCATCAACCTTTAGAGAGAGAAGTTCCAAGTTTACAGTGAGTAATTTTTCAGTTCACAAACACAGGGCCATTCACACAATTTAAGAAACTACTTAAAGGTATATGAAGCATTTGCATGCTTCTTTTTCATCTGACCATGAATCTGTGGGGGGTTTAGACAGAGATGTTTTTATTCCCACTAATAAAATTTTTAAAGAATTTCAATTATTTCAAAACCCAAGATAGCTCTCTATTAGCATATTAGCACAAATTTATTATTTTGGTATCCAAAGTACCTAAACCTAGCTCAAGACTGGCAGGAGAAAACACAGGGGGAGGGGCGGGAGAAGGGGAAGGGAGAGGGAGGATGGAGGGGAGGGAAGAAGGAAGAGGAAGGAGGAGAGGTCATATTACCAAAGATACTTTCAAATGTTTCTACCCATTTTTTAATACTAGGTTAAGCCCTTTGCAATACATATACAATATTACACACACACACATACATTTTCATTCTTCTAGAATGTCTAGTGTGAACATGCACAGAACAGTGAGATACCAAATAAAAATGTAACCACAGCCAAATGAAATTCCCTGTGCCAATTTCCTTCTGCTGTGATGAGTGTGAGGCGCGGAATCCTTAGAAGCAATTAATTTGAATGGTTTGCACCTCTCATTCACAATAAACTGGCAGCCTGAATGTATTTTCTGCCACTCTAACTAGTGTTTAGCAAAACAAAGCCTAAAATTTTATAAGACACTACTCATAAGGAATGCATATTAGTCAAAGACTTTGGCCCCAAACCATTTACCATTTGTAGATTGTACACACCACCCAATAGTTTATGAAGAGTCCGTATCAGGTAGGGACAGGTTCCACAAAGGATATGAAACATCCTCTATCATTATTATTATTTTTGGTTTTGGTGTGTGTGTGTTCGTGCAGATATGTAGTGATCAGCCGACAACTTTGAGTGACGATCCTCACCTTCCACCTTAATTGAGGAAGGGCATCTCAATGTTGGCTACTACAGTTGCCAGGCTGTCTGGCCCCCAAGCTTTTGGAAGATTCTTCTGTCTCTGCCTCTCTTCTCACTGTAGGAGTGCTATGGGTGACAGACAGTAGCACTCTAGCATTGGTTTTAAGTGGGTTCTGGGATTAAGAATTCAAGTACTCATGCTTATTCAACAAGCCCTTTATCCACTGAGCCATACCCGGAGCTGTCTATCATTATTGGTCACCTCAGGTAAAGCCATAGTCAGTCAAAATATTATATTTATGTAGAGATAGTTTCAAAATACCAAGAATAAAAATCTTTAACATTTTCAGTGACAAGTAGAGACTCACACAGATCTATTCACTGGCAGACTCTTCATGGATTTAGAAATAAAACAATACATGTTATCATCAGCTTTACCTGAAGCTTTTGGTAAAGTGAAACAGAAACAGAGTTTCTTTTGTGCCTTAAGTAAGACAGCAATTAAAATATGTACAAATTAAAACTTTTGTTTCTCTACTAACAATATGGCCACAGGTAATGTTCCTTCACGTCCTCATCTGTAAAAGCATATTAGAGACAATCTCTAAAGTCCCCTTCATTAATAAAATCCTATAAATCAATAGGCATTTAGACATTTCAGGCAGATAACTTTTTAAAAAATTCAACCCCTATTTTATGATCTCTCTTGACCTGTTCCATTGCTTAATCTCATAATAATACTGATGCTGATAATAAAAGCTTTATGCCTAACACTAACCATGCTCAATGTTCTAGAGCCAGAGCCAGTTTTCTCTAACGTGAGCCTCTGTGGAGCCTGAGACAAATGACCAGGGTTTTCTCCACAGGAAAGCCAGCCCTTCATTAACTATTGGAATCCTATTATTAGAGCACCCCTCACTCTTCCCTTCCAAGGCCACAACAATCCCAAGTCCTTTAATCATCTGGATTCTCTAGGATTGAATCATTTTGCCTTAACAGAGAGCTAAGTGAATCTACGCAATATCGTCTAGCAGAATGGCGGCTGCTGCTGCTGCAGCTGGATACAAGAAAGTGGGGCAGTCCTATTAATATGATTATTGCCTGTAGAGAGTGTAATTTGTTTCTGTAAAAGCTAATTAATGCCCCTGAATGACCTTCCTCATGTTTCCTAGCAACACTCCAAACTAAAATCATGAAGCATGAATCTTAAAAACCATAAAGAACATGGAAAGTCTTGAAAAAGTCCAAGAAATTCCACTTTATTTGGCTTGCAAAAAGAATACAAAACAGGAAGAGCTACTGAGATGCTAGCAACAGACCCACCCTAGAGGTCTTCTTTGCCATTAGGTAAACTGAGTCATACTCCAGCGTATCTACAGCATTCTAAATAAAATAGACTACCACCAGCTGTTTTGAAATTCCTCCAGGGAAAGCTCTTACTCTCCTTTGGTTGCCCACAGCCGATGTTTAGCAGGCCAGTCAAAATGTAATAGAGCAAATAAAAAAAGAAACAGAAAAAAAAGTAATTTCTTCAGCACAACTAGACTCTTGCTTTAATTTTGTTTTTCTGGTTCTAGATGCCAGGGAAATAAATGATTTTTCTGCTTAAAAGACTTGTCCAGAATATATTTAGAATAAGAAGAAAATAAACAACTCAATTAAAAGCACTGTGTCAAAGTTCTGAACAAACCCTTCAGCAAAGACGATATATAGATGGGAAATAAACTCATGTGAAGATGCTCAACATCTTGAGTCATTTGGAAAATTCGAATATATATTTATGAACATGTTCTTATATAACCCAGTACCATGTAACATGAACACTGATGAAATTAATACATTTATGTATGCATAGATAGACACCCAGTGAGACACCACTACACACCCCTAGAAAGGCTAACTGCAAAGACTGAGCATAGCAAGTATAGCCAGAACACAGAACAATTGCAGCGCTCAGATTCTGCTGGTGGGAATGTAAAATACTATAATCACTGGAAAACAAGTTGGCAGTTTCTTGAAAAAACTAAACATACACCTACCAAACAGTCTACCCCTGTGTGTTGAACTTAGAGAAATGAATGGAAAGTGAATAAATTAGGGTAGATGAGCATAAAGAAACAGTATTTTGTGAAAAATGGGAATAAACTATTGATATACATAATATGATGGAATCCCAAAACACGCTAAGTGGAAAATGCCAGATGAAACATAATGTATGCTGTATAATTCTCTTTTCAAAAAATTTTGGGGAAAGGGCTTGTTGCTTAAGCATAAGGGCCTCTCACCAAGTTCATGCAAAAAGCGAGGTGTGGCCATGCAAATCAGTAACTCCAGTCCATGGGTTGAGGTGTGTGTTGGGGGGGTGGGGGATGCAGAACTATACAATGGCTGGGGTTTGCTGATGGGACAGCAGCTCCTGGTTAAGGAAGAGTTCCCTCAAGAAATACATGGATGAGCAGTGATAAGAGAAAGAGACACCCTACCCGCCATCCTCCTCTGGTCTCTGCACACATTCATATGGGGCACATGAGTCTTCATACATGTGCATATACCACACACACACCATGCACACACTTTACAATGAACACAAACATACATGCATGCAAAAAAATTTAAAGGAAATTACACACTGTCAGGTGTATGGGTGAGGATAGGGGTTAGGGTTATGAAGGATAATAGGTATGTTCCTGTCTTGATCATGTTGTGGTGGTTATATGGGCATATAAATTTACCAATCTGCACATCTGTGCAGTCAAACAGAGCTTAGGTTATTTTTAAAGAATAACTTCTCATATACATTATAGGTTATGTTATAATCCCTTCTTAACCTCATTACTAGAACATCATATGTATTCCTTCAGATTAAACACAACTAGAAACTTATTTAAACTTTTATGGCCATAATTAACTTTTCCTTGTGATCTTTAAAAAAAAAACAAATCAATCAATACTGAACTCCAATAATAACTAAAATAAATGTTTTTAGGAAATGCTCTGAATCTTCCACATATTCTTCTAGACAGGCTGAGATTATGTTAATTTGCTCAATTCACAAAGGAAGTGAATGGACAAACTGAGATTCAAAGTTAGATGTGTCTAAAGCCAAATTTAGATATGCTAATTTTGCCAAAACCAGCCAACCTCAGTTCTAAGGTACTACTTTGTTTTCTTTGTTGGGGGTGATATTTGTCTGTTTTCCCTGACTTGGTTTTGAGACGTCTCACTGTGTAGCCTAGGCTGACCTTGAACTTGTGATTCTCCTGCCTTAGCCTCCTCGAAGGGCTGGGAGTACAGGCACCTGTCACCCTACCCAGCCCTAAAGTATAACGACAGAACTGAACAATGATGGCATACGTTAAAAGAACCTAAATTTTGTTCCTTTCTAGTATGCATGATAACTCAAACTATTTGGCCATTTGATATCAATTTGCTGGAATAACCTTTAATAAACTCACCTGCATTTAGCAGTACAGTTGCCCATGGGATTATTAAGGTAAGGCAGATTTTTCTTCCTATTAAGCTTAAACCTTTTTTTCCAATATCCTGAACATCTAAAAACTTGATTTGTACCATAGTCAAAAGTTAATTTTTCGGGCTGGAGAGATGGCTCAGCGGTTAAGGCACTTGCCTCCAGTGCCTAAGGCCCCGGGTTCAATTCCCCAGGTCCCACATAAACCAGACCCACAAGGTGGTGGCCCTGGTGTTCTCTCTCTCTCTCTCTCTCTCTCTCTCTCTCTCTCTCTCTCTCTCTCTCTCTGCTTGAAAATGAATAAATAAAATATAAGAAAAGTTAATTTTTCAATTCACCACAATTTGAATCAATATAAATTATGTAAAAACAGACACCTAAGGAGTGTCCTGTTACTTCATACAGGCTAAATGAATGCACAATGGAGACTGTTGTACAAAGCCTGAAGATGAAAGAAAACTGATTATACACTAGTGTTATAAGTATACAGTTTATACATGCACATGCCTGGCACTGATGAAGACTGTACTAGTGTTAACAAGTATACAGCTCCCATGGTGGTGCTATCTTTGTTCAGAAGCAACATTCCTAGAGAGGCAAAGCTCACTATCATTTAATTAGGTTGCTAATTATTAGAAGAAACACATTAACAAGTCTTTTCCTATACTATGACTGTGGGTTAATATATTAATTTCATGGTGATTGTGTTTTAAGATGGGGAACATGTACATAAAGAATACTGATCATGCCGGGTGTGGTGGTGCAAGTCTTTAATCCCAGCACTCAGGAGGCAGAGGTAAGAGGATCACCATGGGTTCAAGGCCACCCTGAGACTACATAGTGAATTCCAGTCAGCCTGGGCTAGAGCGAGACCCTACCTCGAAAAACCAAAAAAAAAAAAAAAAAAAGAATACTGATCATAAGCTGCAAAATGTCCATGTAACACTAGAAAAAAAAATCTCTACTACTTCTAATTCCCACAGCTAGTTTTCATAATCAAGGGTGATTTTAAATTCTATTTTAAGCACAAGTAGTAGTCAAGTCTTCACAGAACATATATACATGAATGTAATCAGAAACAAAAACATTTCCATTTGAGTTCAATAAACTAATAAATGTAGCCTCAATTCAGTATCATCTTACTCGCTAGCTTCCCTCTTTGCCTATCAAAAATAAAGTCAGTGCAGAATACAGGAGTCATTCTTCAGTCATGCCAAGGACATAACCTTCAATTGAAGATTAAAATTAAAGTGCTATGTGGGAAATTCAATACTGCTTAACTGTTGGGTGCTGAGGTCTAATAAATGTAACATTTCAAAAGAAAATCAAACAATCTGGATCACTTCCACTAATTTTCATGATTTTATCAATACGTTCTATGGCTTTGGCTACACTGAATAGTGTTTGGATCCTCAGTAAACTGGTGGAATTTGGCATCGTTTATTTTATAATCAGTAGCACCAGTTCGTACAAGGCACAGAAATGCTCTCCACTCCCTTATGTACTTCAAAGCATTTCATTTATTATCCAAACAGTTATTCTGACAAAGCCATTAGTCAAAAAGAAAGTGAAGGGCTGGAGAGATGGCTCAGCGGGTAAGGCACTTGCCTCCAGTGCCTAAGGCCCCGGGTTCAATTCCCCAGGACCCATGTAAACCAGACCCACAAGGTGGCGGCCCTGGTGCGCGTTCTCTCTCTCTCTCTCTCTCTCTCTCTCTCTCTCTCTCTCTCTCTCTCTCTCTCTCTCTCTGCTTGAAAATGAATAAATATTTTTAAAAAGTGAAAAAAATTATTTTTAAAAAAGAAGCACCTTTCATACCAGACTGTCTTAATGTTATTTCTAGCAAACTTTGTTTCCAAAACAATATTTTTTTTAAAAGCCTGGTGTGATGGCATATAATCCCAGCATTTAGGAAGTGGAGGAAGGAAAGCTGTGAGTTTGAGGCCATCTGGCTTATATAAGCAAGTCCTAGGTCAGCCTGGGCAACATGGAATCAATATATTTTAACCTCAATTACCTTTTTTCTTACCTATGAGAAGGTTATGACTTTTTTCCTACTGGTTTTCTTTTCTTCGGCAAAATGTTTTATTTATTTGAGAGCAAGAGAGAGAGAGAAAAAGAAAGATGGAGGGAGGCAGGCAGGAAGGAAGGGAGAGAGGGAGAGAAAGAAAATGAATATGAGAATGGGCACTCCAGGATCTCTAGTCACTGCAAATGAACTCTAGGTACATGCCCCACTTTGTACTTTGTGCAGTTGGCTCTACGTAGGCTTAGGGGAATTGAACCTGGGTTGTTAGGGTTTGCAGGCAAATGCCTTAACTGTTTTCATCAAAAGTGTTTACATACTTTCTATTTATTTAAACTTATTTATAAGTCCATATATTTTCTAGCCACTTCTAAGAAAAATATTGAATTTAAATATAAAGAAATTTCTAAAATCCTGGTGAAGGTTTTATAGCTGTCTTCAAATAATGACAAGCTGCTGGGATGAACCTCAAGACCAGGCACAGTTATGGGAGGAAGGAATTTATTGAAGTTACAGATCCAGGGAAAGTTCCATGATGGCAAAAGAGGCTGGCCTCCTTTCACAGGTTCAAGCAGAGAGAGAGAGGCAGAGAGAGAATATGAGAATAGAGAGGACGGAAGGGAAGGAAAGGGAGAGAGCACATGTGTGAGAGAGAGCTATTTTTCCCTCTTTTGGTTAATTTGAAGGAGAGTGGCTATCATAATTTAGAAACAGTCATTTTCAAGACAGAAAAGACTCTTCTAATCACAAACTTTTCACTGTATCTATGACGTGAAGGCAAATGGTCTTTTCAACTTGTTAAGGTTCCTTAAGGCATTTTATGTCTCTGGCCCTACAATTCTTAAAGGATGAAGAGTGTCATACATGCAAGAGTGATCCCAATTCAAAATAAGGTAGGCCCTGTAGTCCAACCACACAGGATCTCCCACTGTAAGCAGGGTACTGAAACTTTCAGGAAGTAGGCAATATTTATTTCTTGTTGTGGTGAAATAATAACACGTAATATAAAGCTTACCACTGTGACTATTTTTGGGTGCACAGATACTGATAGTGTCAAGTATACTTACCAGGAAGTTTTATTTTAGATGCGAGTGGACTCAAGCCTCAATGTCTGGATACCCAGTCAATCACTGGTTGATAGTTATGGCTTCAGCAATAAATGGCATTCTATTTCTAGGCACCTCCTGGCTAAGTATTCAAAGCTAGAGTTCATTCCACACACTGGGGCTTGTCTGATTGAGGTGAGGAACTAACCGCCCAAAGCAAGCATTTGTCTATTTCCTTCCAGATGGAAGATAGAAACTTTGATCTTTTCTGTCTGGCCATTAAGTCTTTCAGAAAAGAAGGAACCCAGTATTCCCTGACCTTTGGGAACTTTACAAACTTCAGAGTGTAGTTCAGAACAGACAAGAAACTGTCCAAGAAAAACATACTCCAATTGAACAGGATATAAACAAAGCTATAACGAGGTAATTAATGGTAGGGACTGACTCCCCTCACTTGCTTCTCTGATAACAATCTGGCATTTTATCAGCAGGGTGTTTTATCTGCAAGGATTCACTGTGTTCCCCTGCCTGGAACTATCTGAGGAAGAGACAAAGATGCTTTCATCTCAAAAAGGAAATCCCATCTAGAAGGGTAAGGAGGAGTCAAAGTTGTAAAAAGACCTCTGAGCCTTTCTCTGCTAGGAGGGAGAGGTACATGGAAAATTGGATGCCCTGTTTCACGGGAAGCATGCTAGCTAGTTCTGGTGGGAAATAAGTCACGGTGGTCCTCTAAGCAGGCAACCCCCAGGCTAAGTATTCAAAGTTAGAGTTCATTCAACACACTGGGGCTTGTCTGACTGAGGTGAGGAACTAACCACCCAAAGCAAAGGGCGAAGAGGATAACCTGCTTTCTGCTACTGTCTTCTAATCAGCTTCCTGTCAAAAACAAAACAAAATAAAAAAAGTAATTCATACTGTGGCATAGGTGACTAATAAATACAACTTGCTGCCCATTGAAATGCTTATTTTATTTCAAAATATTTATGCATTTATTTGTGAAGAGGAGGAGGGAGGAGTAGGGAAGAGGAAGAAGGAAAGTAGAAGGAAGAGGGAAGGAGGAAGGAGAGAAAAAGGAGGGAGGAAGGAAAGAAGAAGGGAGGGAGGAAGAAGGAAGAGGGGAAATAGAAAGAGAAGAGAGATTGAGAAAGAATGGGCACTTGGGCTGGAGAGATGGCTCAGCGGTTAAGGCACTTGCCTCCAGTGTCTAAGGCCCCGGGGTTCAATTCCCCAGGACCCACATAAACCAGACCCACAAGGTGGTGGCCCTGGTGTGCTCTCTCTCTCTCTCTCTCTCTCTCTCTCTCCCCTTGAAAATGAATAAATAAAATTAAAAAAAAAAAGAAAGAATGGGCACTCAAGGGCCTCTTGCCATTGTAAATGAACTCCAGATACTTGTGCCACTCTGCGTCTGGTTTTACATAGGTACTGGGGAATTGAACATGGGCTTTGCAAGGAAGTGCCTTTAACCACTAAGCCAATTCCTAGCCCGAGATGCTAGTTTTAGAGGGAATCAAAACCACATACTAAAAGAATGAAAATCTTCCTGTGACATTTCAAGGCTCAGCTCAAGATGGAAGTGACACCTGAGAATGCTGGGTATGCAGACGACACTGCTTAAGACCTCTCAAGTAGTTTCATATAGGTTTAAAAGTGAAGTCTGTATATAGTGGCCTGCTGGCTTCCTTCCTAAGAGAAAAAGGACCATTATGTGAGAAGTAGTAGCAGTGTTCCCTAACTCCCCTCCAAACATAGCCACTCCACTCAGATCTCTTAATAAACCATAGATTGGTTGTGTGGGATCAAGAGGGAAACTCCAGGGGAAAAAAGGGGCTTTGAATTCCCCATCCTACTTAGAATTTGGGAATCCTAGGTTAGTCAGGATAACTTGCTAATTCTAAAGCTCCCAGGCCTCACATTAACCACATGCTATTGTTATGGATCCCTTACATCCCTGAAGTTGTTGGATGCATTCTGGAGCAAACGTAACTTTTGTTTCCTAATAGTCATGACTTGACAGAACCCAATAATTCAGATTTGCCTTTTTTCCAAATTAGTTTAGAATTATCATGTAAGAAAACACTGGCAGTAATAATAAATTCTTTTTTTTAAAGAGAAGCAGGGCTTATTTATACAGCAGCACCCTTCCTCTGATAACAGACCTGCAAATGCTCTAAACACGGTATACCCACGGGGAACTCTCACAAATGTGAGCACACCTAGTTTTGGTTTTGTGATTATTTAGACTTAGCTGGCCTAAAGTTTACTTCTAGTACTAAGAGATTCATCTTTGTTTGGGAGAAATGTGGTGTTTCTTGGAGGGTGGAGGCAGCCACGGCAAAGTGTTCCAGCTCAGGAGTTCTGCTGGTCACCAAAAGCCTCAGGAATGCACACTTTCTTCCCAGTGTGCCCTCTAAACAGGTTTCAACTAGAAACCTGGGACTGGGGAAGGAGGGAAGTGGGACTCAGCACATGTAAACACAAAATTAAGAAAAAAGGAGATTTTTAACCAACTTCCCAAGACTCACATTAACCACATGCTATTGTTATGGATCCCTTAAATATAGTTCCCTGAAGTTGCTGGATGCAATTTGGAGTAAATGTAACTTTTGTTTCCTAATAGTTATGACTTTACAGAATCCAATAATTCAGATATGCCTTTTTCCAAATTAGTTTAGAATTATCATGTAAGAAAGCAATGGCAATAATAATAATAAAAAAAAAACAGCAACACTCCAACATGTAATTCTGTTCTTTGAGAATAAAAATACAAGGACCAGGTAAGTTAGTGTATGTAAAAATACTTGGTGAACTTCAAATTCATAGGTAAATGTTTGTCACACTGTTTTTCCTTCTCTTTCAGCAACCCTGAGTATTTTCAAATGTTTAAGAGTGGAAACAAGATGACACACTACAGTTAGACAGGAAACACTTTCTAACAGTTTGAAGGTATGCATAAATAGTAGCTCACAAATAATCTCATTAAGATTTTATGCATCTCAGCCTCAATCCACACTTGCTTTTTATTAAGACATTTGTAACTGTGCAATGACCCATGATTACCTCTAACAAAGAAAATGTCTCTTGTAAGAAATTCTCAGTATTTCCCAAGAATCTCAGAACTTTAGTTGGGCCAGTTTTATTTAGTAACCAGTCACAAGTACTTGGACTAAACAGCAAGTTTTTCTTCCTCTCCTACTGATTTCAGATTGGAAAAGGAGACCACTACTAATGCAATGCCCATGAGGGGAAGTATCTCAAAGCAAGTCCAAACACTTGCTACTTACTGCAGATTAACTTTGGCATGCTGAAAATGGCCAGTTGTGTTTCCCAGAACATCAGAAACAAAAAGCGTGAGGGCCTGCTATTGGGTGAACAGCTGGGTTCCCAAGGCATTGGGTTCTGCAGATGCCCTGGCTTCACGGCCATGTGCAGCAAGACCTGCATGTAGACAGCAAGGGCACTGAGCTCCAGAGTGCTGCCTTGAGGACTGAATCAGTCCATGTGAGAAAATCCTAAAGAAGACCTGGACCCTAGTAAAACTTTGCTAATTATTATCATTCATCACTGGCTCAGATGGAAAAAATCAGAGCAAAAAAGAGACAAGAAGCATCAGTCTACAGGACACTTCAAATGACATTATAGCACAGGACACTTGACATGGAAACCCTGTCTCACTCACCATATTATTTTAGTGATTGACATGTTCTCAATAAACACCTGTTCAGTGAATAAATAAATGAATAAAAACCCTTGACTCCTAAAATGGTCCCCTTTTTACTATTGACACATTACACACAGTCCTCCTGGGCCTGTTAGCAACTACTGCAACCTGTTACCTTACACTGACTGTAATCTATGAGGAAAAAACAATCATTTCAAATACTGGAGGGCTTCCACATGCCAGTGGTTGTTTTTAGACCAGCACATCTTTGTTAGTGAGCAAGCATGAACAGGAAGGACGGCAGAAGGAGTCCCTGCAACCAGCCTTGATTGTGCTGTGTTCCCTACGGAGAAGGTGGGGCGGCAGTGGACACTACACTAGGTTCTCAGGAGGTGGGCGGCAGTGGACACCACAGGAGGAACCTTTTACTATTACTAAGTGGACACAGTAACAAACTGCCTTCCAAATAATTATGTTTATGCCCATATATTAGTGCTGCTCACAGTCCTGATCAGAGAAGCTGTTTGTTGTCAGGTAGATTGTGGTTAATGCAGAAGCACTCACCTAGTTAAACTTCTAAGTGAATATTGTTTGCTCACCTTAAATGAAACTTCTCTATCATCCTCTCCAAGGCTCAGGAAACATCATGGAAGAGAGGCCAGAAAGAACATCAATGGAGGATGGGAAGGAATGCTGTGGAACACTGTCTCACGAACACATCATGGCTGTTAAACTCACATCATCTGTGATTTCCTACACATTCCATCATGGGTGGAAGAGGGCTAACGAGGCCTCGGGTCAACTGCTTTAGTGAATAACCCATGCACATGCAAGAACCCTAATTAAACTCAGTGTGACACTGACACACACACACACACCAAAAAAAAAAAAAAAAAAAAAAAAAAAAAAAAAAAAAAAAAAAAAAAAAAAAAAAAAAAACATAAAAGGAGGAAGGGGGTTAGCCGGGAAAGGGGGTTTAGTGAGAGTGGAAAGAGAATAAGAGAAGGAAATTGAGGGTACCATAAGACCAAAACTCATTACATACATGTATGAATTATTAAAAATAAAATGAAAAATAACGTATCATCACAACAGAACTCAGTGATATATTGATACATGATACAAACATCAGCATAGAAAGACCCTTCGTGGTCTGGAATGGTAACCAGCCCCCAGATGGCAGTTAGTGCAGTGCTGGAAGGCACTACACAAGCTGCTAGGGGAAGCTGAACAACGACAGCTGGAGTAAACAGACCACTGGCATGGAACACAGTCTGAGGCCATGAGTAGGCTGACCACACCTCCTACTGGGAGAGAACAGCAAACCAAGAAAGGAGCACTTGTGCAATGGAGGAGCCTGGGCCTGGGGGAGACAATCAACAGCTATTAAATTCGGCCAAATATTCCACTCAGTGAGGGGGAACCCTTGAATGGAATTGGGAATTCAGGGCAATATACACCGGATCCCATACTCTTGGGCTCCCAAGAAAAAATGCACTATGTGAGCGACCGATGGCGAGGCTACTAAAAATAGAAGCTAGATAATCCAAAATGGTGTATATTTGTTAACCTATATTGATCTCACTTTCCAATGGAGATTGTGTTTGTATTTTTCAGGATACAGCGAGAGAGCTGTGGCCCATATAACCCTACCAACCGACTGCAGGCAGAAAGCTGAGATCCTGTCAAGAGATGAGCCACCACAGTCATATCGTGGAGGATCCATAGGGAACCCTGCAGAGAATGACAGGATGAACAAGGGACCCACAGCCATAGCCATTCAATCAACACAGGATAAGCCAGTGAAACAGAAACCAACGATTCTCGACACAAAAACCCCTAAGCTTACAACATTAAAGCATCCTTAATACTCACCCACCACGACTCAGGGAACTGAGCGAAAGAGGGGGCGGAAAGATTGTGAGAGCCGTGGTGGGGGAGAATATCAGAGACTTGGCAACCCTCAGTAACAACACACTTGGGTCATGAGAACCCAGCTGAAGACTAGGCTATCCATGGTACCCTACCATAAAGACTGATACAGACGGCCCATGGTGGAGGATATCCAGCTGACTGGGGATGGGGAAGGGGGGCAATGAGGAATTGGGGATAACAACTCATTGTTGGCCCACTAAACAATATAACTCATTATGGACAATAAAAAAAAAAGAAATGCAAGCAGAAAAAAAAATAGCTGTATCTTGGAAACATTAAACTAAGTAAACAAATTTAGCCACAAAGGCCAGATATTTTATTATGATATTTCTTTGAAATATCTCAAGTAGGCAACCCAGAGACAGAAATTAGTATATTGGTGATTAGAGGCTGAAGATCTGAAAAGAAATGAATATAGTTTCTTCTGAAGTGTTAAAAATGTTCTAGAGTTAATGGGGGTGATGGTTACACAATCCTGTGAAAATAATCAATTTATATTTTACATTTAAAATGGCAATTTAAGGTTGGAGAGATGAACTCAGCAACTAAGGCACTTGCCTGCAAGGCCTAAGGACCTGAGTTCAGTTCCTTAGTACCCAATGTGAATCCAGTTACACAAAATAGTGCATGGATCTGGAGTTTGTATGCAGCAGCTGGAGGCCCTGGTGCCCTTTCTCTCTCTCTCTCTCTCCTTGCAAAATAAATAAATAAATAAATAAATAAATAAATAAATAAATAAATAAATAAATAAATAAATTTTAAATGTTAATTTAGAGTTAGGAATAGTGACCCATGACTTTAATTTCAGCACTTGGGAGTCTAAGATAGGAGGATCACAGTGAGTTTCAGGCCAGCCTGGGCTATAGTGAGACCCTTCCTCAAAAAAACCAAAAATAAGTAAATAAATGAATAAAATTAATTTAAAACTACATTTAAATAGGCACATTATATGATGTATTAGCTGTACCTCTAAAGCTACTAAGAGACAGAAAAGAGAGAGCTTTGGGTGGTGGGTGGGTACCCCAATGGCGAAGCATCTATGGCCTCTATTTCTCTTACAAATAAAAGATGAGAAAAGCAGGACTACTGGATTACACAAAGGCACAAAGTAGGCCCTTGCCAAGTCTGTTTAATAGACAGAGGGACTGGTGATGAAGAATGCTCACCAAGTCAAGTTCAAGACATGTGGTGAAGAGGATGCCTATAACTGGTGTAGAGGTGAGCAGGGAAGAGCATGGGAGGAATAAGCAAAAGCATCCAAGGCTCGAGCACACGCTGAGCAGCTGACTGTGCAGCTTGCTTTAAGCAGATTATAAAGACTCTTGTCCTCCTGGCTGAGGTTTTGTTTCTTTTTACACCTTCAGTTACTGGTGGCCCAAAAACACTACTCAAAAATTTCTAGGAATAAGCAATTTGTAAGTTTTCAGTCCATCCTACGCTATCCTGCTCAGGACATGAATCACTCCTCTCCCAGCACAAATCCACATTGCTCATGTTAACTGCCCATGAGTCACTCTGTAGCCGGGTCACTCATCAGACTTAGTGCTACATAAAGCAGTGATTGTGTTCAATTTACATTTAGTTGACCACGTTCCACTGTGGGTCTTGAACCCTATCTCCCAAAGGCCTCAAGGCATGTAAGTAGTGATTGGTGATGCTGGCAACTCAGGTGCCAAAGAAAGGTTATAATGTGCTTCCTTTAAGTGAAAAGGAGAAAGTCATCAAGGAAGAAAAGAGAAAATTCAACTTGCTGAGATTTATGGTAAGAATGTATCTTCTACCCACAAAATTTGCAAAGAGAGGAAAAGAAATCTGTACAATTTTAGAGGTTGTTCATCAAATGTAAAATTTGCACCTATAGTTAATGAAAGGCATAAAATGTGTCTATCTACATGTAAGGGAATGGGTTCAACATGAGCTGCAGATTGCGGTATCCACAGTGGGTCTTGGAGCATATTCCCTAAGAATAGGGGGAGATTTTTGTAAAGTAAGGGTTGTAGCCCAGGGGGAAAAAGGGGAAAAAATTACAGCAGTAAAAAAAAGATAACCAAATATGCACTTGTTTTTTTCAGGAACCCTACTATATTACTGTTTTCACTTGCCTAATCTACTCCATAATTCTTACTTTCTGCCTGGAAGGAGCCAGATACATTTTGAGTTTAAAATGTTCTCTATTATGTAAGATTGATTACAAATTCCTAAGTTTTAGGGGCTTGGTACAAAATGGTTGCTGAAAAAAATGACTACATTTTTGAGAAAATATTTAAGACCAAGAAAATAAATAAAAGCTCCTTATGGAAAAAGATTATTAAAATATTTTTAAATGCAAAAATATCACTGAATTTATATTTTCTCCACTCTTAGTCATTATTTCCACAAGACTAGAATACAACCTTTAGGGTAAATACTGCTGGTTACTAAAGAATCATCATCAGTAGTTTCTCCTGCTGAAAAAGCAAATCATTCATTTTGTGGATTTTCTGGGTCACCCTTGGTTCAAGTGGAAATAACACTCTATAATAACTTCCAAGTCATAGATCATGAAACATCCCTTACTTCCTCACTGTCTCTAGAGTGGAGGAGTCTCAATTTGCTCTTACACATGATCACTGGGGGTGGTTTCTAAAAGGCATCACAATGGCAGCCTGCATTCCCCTATTTTTTCCCTGCCTTCCGACTTGGGAAAGCCTGTTGGATTTCTCACACCCGGCGGCACAGTGCTCAGGGTATCTAGCATCTAACAAAGTGGTTCATTCTACACACCATGTCAGCTTTATAAGCCTACACTTTACCTCACTAGCTATCCTGCAAGTTCCTGAAGGATGAGACCCTTTTTTCTTTTCTTTCCATCCTAATCAAAGTCTGACACTAGCCAGGCACACAACAAATATTTAGCAAATACTTTGTTAATCAACCATATGACAGGATTCTAACTTTTAGAGTAAATGGCAGCAATAGGCCATGGATTACCATCATTGTCAGAAATTTCACCTAAGAATGAGAGTGTTTGCAGATCAAATCGCTTGTTCTAACATGACCTGAACTGGCCTACTGAAGTAACAGATAACACTGAAGAAAAGCTGGTCCCTACAAGTTTTGTTTTTCTAGCTTGCTTGGTCAATGCATTCCATAAGAGGTGAACTCCTCATTCCTGTTGCTCAAAAACATATTTAGAAGGAAGTCTTAAAGAGATCTGGCATTCCAGATGAAGTTGGCTAGGCCCCTTTTAAGAACTGAGAGAGGGGAAAAAAATCAATGACAGAAGATCTTTTTATGCCAGAATTCTGCAAAATAATAAATAAATAAACAAATAAATACACAATACAGAAGACATGAAATTCTACTGGCCAAACTTGAACTATTCCTGAAAGGAATCTGGAAACTCAGAAGGCCACAAGCACTGCTATTAATAGCCATGAAGAGCCACAGGATAAAGGTCCAGGAGGCTTCACAGCTTCCAACCTCTGCTACAAGGTCCTTCCTATGCATGGCCTGAACAGCCACTACCAGAGTCTCAGGGCTTTATTTCAAAGGAGCATCTCTCTATTACAACGATTAAAACAAGGAGGCTAACACTGGAGTCAAAGACAGGAGTGGGTGCCAGCTTGGCTTGCAGGCACAAGATGCAATGAACCACTGAAAACTCCCTGAGAAGAGGTGAACATCTGCACCTTGTCATCTTTCCCAAAGTCTAATTTGGTGTCCCCCCAGTCAGTCATGCCAGTGAAACCCAGGGACCATAGTTTTCAGAATGACAGGGCAATAGGTTGCTCCTTTAACCCAAGGATTGTCAACAGACTAGGGTGGTGGGTCGACTCATTCCCTGTATTCTCATTCCTTAAGCCTCATGGAAGGAGGGCTGGAGTTTTGGATCTTGACGCTAGCCAGGGAGAGGAAATTCCACATTCATATCAGTGACAAAGCCCAATTCTTAGGTGATTCCACATGCAATGGACAAGACTTGGGGACTTGTGCTTTCTCTCTAGTTATCTTTGTTCAAAGAAGACCTTTTGAGAAGTTTAGACAATAAAGAGTTATCTATTTCAGTCACTTCAAGAAAAGCATCTCTGACTTCTCAAGGACTCAGATGTTCCTTATGCTTGTCAGAAAACAAATGTGGCTTAAGCCAACATCTGGAATGGAGAAAAATTCAGCGACCACAAAAAAGATAATTTAATTAATAAGAAATACTTTTCAGACATAACATCACATAGGCCAAAAAAATGTTTTCAAAACTATCCAGAACAAAGTTGTAGAAGTTACTTAGAAGCTAAATTTAAGTGGATAATTTCCTGGGGGGCACCATTTGGAAGTAGACCACCATAACCTTGTGGGCCATGCTAAGAATGGCACCCCAAATTCTTCTATTTACAAGGTTGAGAACCCATAAAAATGTACAAATATGTATCATGGGCTTAGAAGAAGGTTCATCACTGCATTTACTGCCCATATGGGATCTGTAGCTGAGATGTCAACTTTCTGAAATAAGACATTCCAAACAGATATCATGACAGTCATCAAAGCCCAACCTCAGATGTACTACAGAAATCCTTTAGAAGATATGCCCAATATATGATCAGTTTTCCTTAGATATGTTCATTGACGGGCAGAACAGTATTAGGAAATCTTATTTCCTTAATGGGGAACATGGACGTTCACAACTCTTCTTTGTATTAAAAGCTGAAATAGTCTACTTTCCTTGGGTGCAAAAATGACAAATGATGTGCCTCCTGCCATATGGCAGCCCCTTAGGTGTGCAAAGACCATTCCCATGTTGTCTCTAACCAAGTCTTCCCTGTGTAACTGTTTCCAGATGGTTATCTTCCTCCTCATCATGCTCAATCCACTGGATAAATATTAGTTTATCAATGACCCTTTTAAAATGGGGATCCCGGAGCAGAATAAGCAACAGAATTCTGTTGGTTTAGCCTAAGCAGCAAAGTTCAGGAGGACTATACTCCAACCTCTGCCGCCATGTCACAATGGGTTCTCATGGTCGCCAGAACATGCCATTACCCAAGACCTTTTCTCACAAAACTGCAATGAAACCAGATTTCCCTCATTTCATATGTATATAATTTTGACTTCAAAAAGTTAGAATATTGATGAGACCCCATCTAAAAAAATAGAAACAACCTTTCCACCAACCCCCAAAAGCAGATTATGGAATATATCTCTATTAAATATTATCTTGATAGTCTCAGCCTCCACTCTTCTAAGGCTATTTGAATCTTATTATTCAATTACTGGCTATATCAGACATACAAAGAAGTAAATAGAGAGCAATACGCATTCATCATTTGCCCAGCACCCAGCATGAGAACACATCACAAATAAAACTGAAACTCTGAGTACTGCTTCTCAACTGCATCTGTTTTCTACAACCGCATGTATCTGACTTTGTGTTTGCCACTCCCATCTCTGAATTTTGATTCCCATGCCTAGGTCATGCACAAATTTGATAAGCATGCAATAGGGTCTATTTCCACTTATGTAATTCAGATGTTGAATAAAGTTGCATTGTCTACATCCACAGCCTAGCAACAATATCAAAACAATGAGATGACTCAGGCATGAGTTATTCTTAGAGAATCCTTGCTGGTTCTCAACAAATAAAGTACGGAGCAATTGGAAGTGATCCATTTAATGAGCTGGTTGAAAATAACCAGTACCAACACAACTACTTGGCCATTAAAAATATGCTCTTTCCTTCGCTTATGAAAATCTTTCTGTAGGCTCCTGGCACATCATTCCCATTCCACATTTTCCAAATATTACTGCCACGGCTCTGAGCTCACTTATCTGGGTCCAGGGACATGCCCACTCACCTACATCTGATGGTTCAAACAGAACTAGACATCTCTTAAGTACTTCAGAGATAAACGGGTCTGCTAGGACACAGTCTCAATCCTAAACTCACTTCATTTCCATGGTACTCACTCTAACTCTATACCCAAACCAGGAGTAGGGAGAGAAAAATACCACAAAACAACAAAATCCATAGGTGGCTCTGCATGGAAACAGACTGAGATTTGGGGAGAAATGCTGTGAACTTCCGAGGAAGGAAGCAGTCAGGAACTCAGCGGGCAAAAAGGGGGAAGGGCAAGACATCCACATTGGGATGGCTGAAACCACTCTGCCTTGTCTGTCTCTCTGTCAAGCAAATGTGGCTCTCTCACTATCTAGTAGGATTCTGGGAAGGAAGAGCAAGTAGAAATGTGATGTAGCTCAGCTAGCAGAGTGCTTCCTTAGCATGCAAAATACCCCACACTTCATCAATTTGGTGTGGTAGTGCATATCTACAATCCTAACACCTGGGATGTAGAGGCAAGAGAATTGGAAGTTTCAAGGTTATCTTTGGCTACATAGTGAGTTCAAAGCCAGCCTTGGATTTCCTGAGTTAGCAGGATCAGAGCAGCCTTCGTGTACTCCTACTAGAATTTGTTTTCTGTAGGTAAACTCAAAGTATCTCAAATAAGTATACTACCATTAACAATACCACGAAGAAAAAACACTGTACACCCACTATACACATACATATCACCTTTCAGCTGGTAGGCCAAGTCAAAACAGTGAGCTCTTGACCATGACCAGAACCACAAACACAGCTTGGAGTAACAGGTAAGATGGTCAGGCTTTCTCTCTTCTTTATGAGCAACGTTCTTGGGAGGTATGAAACCAAATGTATATAGTTGGTGATTTTTTTTTTGGGGGGGGTCATTTTTTTTTATTGTTTGTTTGTTTGAGGTAGAGTCTCACTCTAGCCGAGGCTGATCTGGAACTCATTCTGTAGTCTCAGGCTTGCCTCAAACTCATAGCAATCCTTCTACCTCTGCTTTCAGAGTACTGGGATCAAAGGTGTCTGGCAACAAGCCTAGCGGTTGTTTTTAAATCACATTTACTATTTTTTAAAAAATCAGTTTATAGTTCTTTCCTCCTGTTAATATTGCAGGTAGTATGGGCTGTTCTTCTAGTAGATGAGTGAAACTTCAAAATGGGCTTCCTAAATCTAAGCTGCTTCTCCTTTGTGACAGCAGATGATCAGTAAAGGGGAGCCAGGATAAGCTCATCCTCCCCAGAGGTGTGCCTCACCACACATGGCTGAGCAACCCAGAACAATGAGATAAGGAGCAGATCCCACCACTAAAGAGAAGAATATATTCTGTACACAGATGGAACAACTAATCTCTCTCAGTTACATATGCATCAGGCCTTCTGGCATATTCAGTGTGGCTGAAGTACTTGGCAACACAAAAGAGAGCCAGCTGTCTTGCCACAACAAAAAGAATATATGGTACCAAGTATGGTAGCGAAATCTGTTATCCCAGCTCTTGAGAGACAGGATTGCGAGTTCAAGGTTAGCCCAGGCTGATCTAGCAAGGCACTATTAAAAAAAAACAACAAAGGGCTGGAGAGATGGCTCAGGGGTTAAGGCACTTGCCTCCAGTGCCTAAGGCCCCCGGTTCAATTCCCCAGGACCCACATAAGCCAGACCCATAAAGTGGTGGCCCTGGTGTGCTCTCTCTCTCTCTCTCTCTCTCTCTTGAAAAGGAATAAATAAAATTTAAAAACATAAAAAAAGAGAAGGAAAAAATATTAAAAAAAAAACAAAGAGCAAAAACAAAAAAAGAACAGGAAGGAAAGAATGCATGTAACACTCTTACAAAGCATTGTACTCGTGTTCAAACTTCACACTGTTAACTGGAGCATTCTCTGAACCTGTTTCCCAATGGAAAATGGAGGCCACAGCATTTTTCCGAGTCATGCTAAGCAAAATGTTTAGTACCTAATAAAAAGGCAGGTCCCAACAAACACTGACTATTTCCTACTGACCTCTCACAAAAAATAGTAGTCTATACATTCTTTGCGCCCGAGTCAAAAATCTACTTCTTATGAATCCTTCCAACCTGATCATGACCTTACTACCATCTAATGATTAGTGATCTCTGTGTGTGTCTCTGGTGTTGTTAATGTTTAATATCTCACATTTAATCTTTCTACTCAAAGTGTGCTCCAGGGACCAGCAGCATCATAGCACCCGGAGTCTGGAGCTGATTTGAAAGGCAGACTTTCAGACTTACCTCAAAATTGCTTGAACCCGAATTCACAAGATTCTCAAGTGGTAGGTTTATATTTTAAAATTTAAGAAACATGTGTTCTCTGACACACACGCATGCACACTCAATGACTGAGAGCTCAGTACCTCTGAGGGTTGATCACCTGGGGCGTTTCTGCTGTTGTTAACATTCAGTCATTCTGCATTTTGGTGGATAGGAACTGTCAGCCATGGCATTTTTACATTTTACATGACAAGATACAGGGCAAATTTCTTGCTTTTTGAGTTTAAGAAAACTATGTATCAGGCTGGGGCACAGTTCAGTGAAGAGTGCTTGCTGGGTATTCATGAGGCCATGGGTTTGATTCCTAGCATGGTATAAGCACACAGTGAACTAAGTACAAGGGCTTCAGACTAATATTGAAATCTTCCATGTGAATGTAATCCTCGTCTATATGTCTACTAGGCACACAGGATTTGATAAATAAAATGTACCTTCTGATTCTGTGTGGAAAAATATGTTTTAAAGGATATTTTTACTGTTGCAATTTCTGGCTTCTAAGATGCAACAGATAACAGGCTAACTAGTAAAAAGCTGCAAACTGAATATTCTCAACACAGATAATGAGTTCTAGGGCATATATATATATATGTATATATTATTTTTGTTTACTTATAAGAACAGAGCAGGAAGGAAAGAAAATGGGCATGCCAGGGCCTCTTGCCACTGCAAAGGCACAGCAGACACATGTACCACTTTGTGTACCTGGCTCTACATGGGTACTGGGAATTAAACCCAGTCCATCAGGGTTTGCAAGCAAAAGATTTTAACCACTGAGCCATCTCTTCAGCCTAGCATACTTAATTTCTAAAATACAATGTTATTCTCTGTTTGTGTATTTCCCCCTTATCAACTTTGTGAAACCATTTAAGATTTCCCCTGCTCCAGTATTCATGAAAGACAATGCTTTTAAGGCTCTTGAAAGTAAAATTTACCACCCAAATTGCTAAAAGGAATCACTAAGTGCTACTGAGGTGAATGGTGAGCAATCTGAGTGAGTCATCCCTTCAATCAATGATAACCCAGCCATAGGCAGGGCTTGGGGCAAACAAATGGCCAAAGCAATCACATGTCCCAACTTTGTGTTTAATGGCTTCTTACATTAAAATGCAAGTAGCTGTGAGAAACCAGGACTTGGAACTCATCACACACTACACAAATGAACTCATTCTCTTGAGTTTGGAATTCTTATACTTCTAAGTCCATTTCAATTGTCAGGAGACACATTTCAGATATTGATTTGTTAAGAAGAAAACTAAAAGCTAACTAACATGACAGGTTTCTGAAATGTTTCATAAGAAAATGTGACTACTTTTTGGAGGTCAATATATTAGGCTGATTAACCCAGAATACACAAGGTGACTAGAAGGGGATGTATGCCTCAAAACCTTGGACATATCTATGATAAAGCCAGCTACTTCCCTGTAGGCATGACACTACCTGATAATGAAGGGAACAAAAGGTGCCATGCTGAGAGCAGAAGATGTGCCATCCATAGGTGATGGGTAGAGTCTCTCCAACACCAAAAGCAAGAGGAACATGCTTGGGTGACGATCTGGCTCTTCCATCTCACTGAAAAAAAGTCATTGTATAAAAAAGATTTAAGATCTAAGAAGTTGGGCACCATTTTCAAACACTTTATCATTAAGTCACTTTTCTTCATTCACGTCCCTTTTATTTAATGTGCATCAATAGGAAAAGTCCCAGGCAAAGCCAGAAATTGGGCTTTGCATACAAGGATCTTCTCAAAGCTCATCATTTGCTGAGGTATAATGTGCTATTTTAGAGTATGAAATGTGAAGCTTTTCACAGTCACATGGATTTAAGAAACCATAAACAGACTGTTACTCACCAGACAGGCCAGAAAGCCCTGTCTGCATAAACTAGTAATGCAAGGAAATTTTATCTTGAACAAAAGTCAAACTTATAGAGATGATTCCATTTTCCCATGACAGATCATTGATATGCATCCGCACAGGTACAAACAATGCTGGAAGAGTACAAGCAGTACAAGTTCCAAGAAAGCCAGCTGAAGAACATGACCGAAAGGGCAATGAGAGCATTCTCTCTGCCCTGATGAGACTGGCAGTCCTTTAATGACTTGGCTGTTAGACCCATGTCTGACCACAGGTAACCAGATTAGTTAGTTAACTGCTTTGAACTACAACAGGCCAGCATAAAAACTGACAGATATTCATTAAGCAAACTCAATATGTAAACAACAAGAACTTATCACATGTGTCTGAGATGGTAGTCCCAATCTGACACTAAAAACAAGACTAAATTAGATAAAATTATATCTAAAAATATAAGATCACAACTTTTCAGGTATAAATCTAGCAAGGTAACATGATAGGCTCTCTTGTTTGAGCAGCTCTGGAGATCAAACTCACATAAGCACTCTACCTAGTGAGTTACATCCCCACTCCAAGATATGTATTTGTTGTTTTATTGTTGTTTGTTTTCCATATGTTACAAAGAACTTGATTAAAAACTGCCTAAAAAAATCTTTTTTTCTTTTAAATAAAATGCTTCACACCAGGACATCACTTTGCCAGCCTTTCTTCTTCTTACCTGTCCACTATATTGGCTACAGCTTCCAACTGTTTCAGAAGAAAGGGATACAGTTCTGGAAAACGAGAGAAGAACTCTCTGCCTGTCATTCTGTGGAAGAAGAAATAAAAGAGAAATTACTATCATTTTTTTTTCTGATCTGACAACAATGTCCTTGCTGCCCACTTCAAAGGAAGATAGCTAAGGTAATGTGATGTATATTTAACGAAATAAAGTGAAGAAAACCCATTGTATCTTAAATTGAACAATTAACAGAAGCAGTGCATATGTTTTTGGAAGTGCTGTTGATGCCTGGACTTCTATCACTATATTTTAAATTATGTTTATAAATATTTGGAATTAAATTCTCTCAGGGAAGAGATATGCAAGGTAAGCATACCAAGTTTGCACAACTGATTTTAACTATAAGTACAGTCAATACCTGACTGGGTTTGACCCCTCAGCAGTGATAAGGGCAGGTCCAGACCAAGGCTCCTCAACCTTGGCACCATGACATTTTAGACCAAATAATTCTTTGGGGGTAGAGGCTGTCCTCTATGCTGTAGGATTGTTAGTAGACTCTAAGGTCTCTACCAGATGGGTGCAAATAGGACAGTATCCCTCTGTCTAATCATAACAGTCAAAGATTTCCAGACATTGTCAAATGTACCTGCTCAGAAGAAAATGGCCCGATTGAGTACCACTGCTCTGGAGAATGGTGACCAGAGGAACGGACTTGGCATGTAACGTCCTTGTCAGTTCCGGCTGACACCTACAAGGATTACCTTTTCCATCTTTATAAAATACTCTTGAACTCAGCCAAGGTCCTAAAAATAATTCCTCAGAATATAAAGTAAGCCAAAAAACTAAGCTAAAAACATTTAGGAAAAATAGTCTCTGTAACTATTAAACAATAACTCAGAAAGAGTGGCAAATATTCTGTAATCCACCCACTTCTATTTCATGGGCATTCTCTTATTAATGAAGACTTAATGTAATTGACTTTTAAACTGCAACATATTTTACACACTTGGATCTTTTCAGGTAATCCACACCCCAAATATGACTCAGATGACTTCCCATAAAATTTCTTTGTGCCCTTCTCCAGCCAACTCCTGGCCCCTCCCACTATCCAAAGTAAGAATTGATTTGGTTTCTATCATCACAGTTTGGTTTTACCTATCCTAAAATTTCACAGAAGGTGCTATTACATAATTTCTTGGGGGGTTGGAGAGTTGAGGTAGGGAGGGTCTCATTCTAGCCCAGGCTGACCTGAAACTCACTCTACAGGCCCAGGCTGGCCTCAAACTCAAGGTAATCCTCCTACCTCTGCCTCCTGAGTGCTGGGATTAAAGGTTTGTGCCACCATGCCTGGCTGTCCTACATTACATAATTTTTTTGTCTGATTTTTCCCACTCAGCATGAAGTTGCTGAGATTAATCCATACTATTGGAAGTATTAACACTTTGATTCTTCTGTCAAATAGATTTCCACTGTATATGAATATGGGATTTTGTTTATTCACTGTCCTACTACTAGACATAGATACCTCCCATTTTTTGGCTATTCTGAATATAATTTCTATGAACATTCTCAAGCAAGATTTTTTGGTGGGAATTTTTCTCTTGGACTAATTATTATTTTTTAAGTAAATATTTTATTTGCAAGGTGATAGATGATAGGGAGGCAGGTAGATAGATAGATAGACAGATAGATAGATAGATAGATAGATAATGGGTGTGCCAGGGCCTCCAGCCATTGCAACACAAACTCCAGATTCATGCATCACCTTGTATATCTGGCTTTATGTGGGTACTGGGAAATCAAACCCTGGTCCTTAAGCACTGCAAACAAGTGCCTTAACCGCTGAGCCATTTCCCCAGCCCTGGACTAATTATTTGAGAATAAAATTGAAATGTTTAACATTTGAAGCAAGTGACAACTTGTAAAAGTCGTAGCATTTTATATTCCCACAGCAGTGAGAGAGCAGTGTGGTGGGTCTGCATCATCTCCATCACTTACTATTGGCTTTTACTTTTTTTTCCAGTTTAGCCATTGTTGCAGAGCATGTTGTGTTATCTATCTTGATTTTGATTTGCAATTCCTGATGACAAATGATAGTGGGCACTTCTTCAGGCATTGGTATGGCCTTTTGGGGAAGCATCTATTCAACACTTTTGTCTATTTTCCATTGTCATATATGGTCATATATACACCACATACACTTTCTCCTTGTCTGTGGATTGACAACTTATTTCCTTAATAACGTCTATTAATGTGGAAAAGTGTTAAGTACTTGACAAAGTTCAATAATTAATTGATTTTCCTCTTTGTGATTCATGTACTATGGCCTAATCTCTGCATACTTCAAAGAACCACAGATTTTTCTATATTTTTTTCTAAAAGTTTTATGGTTTGAGCTTTCACATTAATGTCCATGAAATATCTCAATCTAATTGTTACATATGGAGTTAGATCGAAGTCAAACTTTTTTTCCTATATTGGTTCATCAACCTTAAAGTACAAGGTTGGAAGACTTAGCCTTTCAGAAAAACTTAGAAAACTTTAGTAATCAGGAAACTGTGAGGCCAAGTAAGCCAATGAAATACAACTGAGAATACAGGAGTAGACAAATTTACATATGAAAACTTGAGGTGTTAAAGATCTGATACTGCAGATCACAATAAAAGCTGGTATGGGAACTGGAGATGTAGCTCACTAAGTAGAGTGCTTGACTAGCAACAAGAAGCCCTGGGCTCCATCCATTCCAAGCACTGCATAAACCGGGCATGGTTGTGCACGCCTGTAATCCCAGCACCTAACAGATGGAAATAGAACGATCAGAAGTTCAAAGCCAGTTGGAGATGCAAGAGACTCTACCACAAAAAATAAATAATAATATGGTAACTGCTATCCATAGACAAGATTAAAATAGAATTTGGCCCTCCCACTATATACAAAGATAAATTCCACGGAATCTAAGACTTATAAATGGTTATAAAGATAAATACAAAATAATAAACACATGAAAAAAATTGTTTTGAGGCCAGGTATCACTCTAGTTCAGGCTGACCTGGAATTCACTATGTAGTCTCAGGGTGGCCTCAAACTCAACCCTCCTACCTTTGCCTTTCTGCCTCCCAAGTGCTGGGATTAATGGCTTATACCACTGCACCTGACTAACACATTAAGTGTTTTTTTTTTTTTTAACCTACTTTGAATATACTAACAATTTGGGACTCTGTCCTAACCATTCCTGGCATGAAGCTGCTTTTTCCCTTTCTAATGATAACCACAGACAATCTTGTCAGTACACTGTCCATGTAACCTGACCACAGGGTACCTAGAAGACTCATACAGGAATATTCTGGCCCTAAACAAATAAAACAGTGACCACTTGCTTGAGTATACTACCACTAAACGGATAAGAAGCTTTAGAATTCTAAAGTCATTGTGGTGGTTTGATTCAGGCTACCTCCATAAACTTTTGCGTTCAGAATACTTGATCCCCATAACTGATGGCAATTTTAGAATTAGAACCTTATTGGAGGTGTATTATTGGGGGCGGGCTTATGGGGGTTCTAGCCAGCTTCCCCTTGCCAATGTTTGGCACACTCCCTTGCTGCTGTTGTCTATCTGATGTTGGCCAGGAAGTGATGTCCACTCTCTGCTCATGCCATCATGGTGCTTCCACTTGAGTCCGTAAGCCAAAATAAATCCTTTCCTCCCATAAGCTGCTTCTGGTTGGACGTTTGTCACAGCAATGAGAAGCTGACTGCAACAGTAAAATTGGTACCAGAGGAGTGAGACTGTTGCTGCTAGAACCCTGGTTCTGTGATTTGGGCCTTTTGGAACTGATTTGTAGGAGGAATGTGGAAGAATAAACCTTGGCCTAATAGAGATGCCTTGAAGTGCTGTAAGTACAGTTTCATGGACCATTTTAGTCAAGATTTGAAAGACCTGCCAGGCATGGTGGCGCACGCTTTTAATCCCAGCACTCGAGAGGCAGAGGTAAAAGGATTGCCGTGAGTTCAAGGCCACCCTGAGACTACATAGTGAATTCCAGGTCAGCCTGGACTAGAGTGAGACCCTACCTCAAAAAACCAAAAAAAAAAAAAGAGTTGAAAGACCCGAATGCAGTCAGAACTGTGGGCTGTGAGGTCTGGCTTATGAGGATGAGATAGAACTTTGTTGGGACTGGTCTAGAAGCAGTCTGTGTGAGAGGCTTCCTGTGTTCTGTGCAGGGTTGCATTGCGTAGAAATGGACTGGTGTGAGCAGATGGAGATGGCACAGAAAGAAATGAAATCTTTGGACTGAAACTGCTGTCCATTCAGCTGCAATTGTTTGAGAGATTACAGCCATTGAGATTAGGCCAGGTGATCTACACTGGGACAGCAGGAAGAATGGGGGCTTTTTGAAGGGGCCTGAATGCCGAAGGAGGTTTCCTGCTCTTCAGAGTTGGATTCATTTCCCCCGAATTAACATATTGGTGGCCCACCTAGAACTATGGAAGAATAGAGGGACTTGGATTTGTAACATAGTTTTGTTTTTTTGGAAAGGGTCATGGGCAGTGTGAAGCAGGCTTGTTGGATTACCTGCTTGGAGGCTGGATGGAGCCATGAGGATGAACCACAGGTTGTAGAGGAGACACAATGGAGATGCCAGGACTATTGGATGGCTGCCAAGGAGAGCTGCCCACACAAGATGGAGTATAACTGAGGCCATGAGCAGCCAAGCTAGAGGGGCAGGATTGGATCTCTAGAGACTCATAACTGGTTAGAATCATTGGACTTTCCATGTTTGTTTTATATCTTGAATTAGTTCAATATTTATTTGTTATGCCCAATGCCATATTTTACAATGTGAATGTTTCTTCTGTGGAATTATTATTATTAATTTTG
This sequence comes from Zapus hudsonius, assembly GCA_004024765.1. Lineage (NCBI taxonomy): Eukaryota > Metazoa > Chordata > Mammalia > Rodentia > Dipodidae > Zapus > Zapus hudsonius. Next base: position 113,684 of record PVHP010001059.1, read on the forward strand.
TATTATAGCTCAGTTGGAAGACCATGGACTTTGGAGGTATTTGAACATCATTGGGATTAATAAAAGCTATGGGGACTTTTAGAGTTGGACTGAATGCATTGCATTTTACATCATGTATGGTTATCAGATTATGGTGGTCAGGGCCAGAATATGGTGGCTTGATTCAGGTGTCCCCCATAAACTTAATGTGTTCTGAATGTTCGATCCCCAGATGATGATTTTGGAATTGAAACCTTGTTGGAGATGTGTTGTTGAGGGCCGGCTTGTGGGTGTTATAGCCAGCTTCCCCTTACCAGTGTTTGGCACACTCTCCTGTTGCTCTTATTCACCTGCTGTTGGCCAGGAGGTGATATCCTGTCTCTGCTCAAGCCATTGCTTTCCTTTGCTGTCATGGTTTGATCCAGGTGTCCCCCACAAACAAATGAAATGTGTTCTCAGTGATCGATCCTCAGCTGATGGCAGTTTGGGTTTTACAACCTCGCTAGAGCTGTGTTGTTGGGGGCAGGCTTATGGGGGTTATAAGCCAGCTTCCCCTTGCCAGTGTTTGGCACACCTTCCTGCCATTGTCTGCAGTGCTGTGATGGAGGTGATGTCCACCCTCTGCTCATGCCATCATTTCCCTGCCAGGATGGAGTCTCCCCTTGAGTCTTTAAGCCTATTAAACCCATTCCTCCACAAGCTGCTTTGTTTGGGTTCTTTCTGTGCAGCAACTAGAATGCTGACTACAACACTTGCCATCATAAAGCTTCCCATCAAGTCTATAAGTCAAAATAAACCCTTTCCTTCCATAAACTATTTTTGGTCAGGTATTTTCTGCCAGCAAAGAGACATTGACTAAAATAGTTATCATTTTAAAAACTCTGATAAAAATCATGAACCCAGGCAGATATCACTGATAGAAGCTAAAAGTATTAAGGGAAAGGTTGGGTAAGAAGCTCTGAAATGGAAGGACTGAGATAACACAACCTGGCATGAACCCTCTGACTAATCTTAGCAATGATACAAGTGGGACCACTTTAAAGGGCCTAAGGCATTAGGAAGAACCTACAAGACAGATAAATATTCTTGTTGAAAGAAAACTTAACCTGAATGTAATTCTAAATACCATGTTACCACAAGTACAGAGGACCATCAGAACAAGCTAACTACTACTACTACAAAAAAGTATTCTGAATTTGACACACTCCATAGAAAGCTAACTAAGCTACCTAATAAACCAATGGCAGGTGATGAGTATAAAGTGTTCTAAAATGAGAGACTTAGGAGACAAAGAAACTTACGAGATAAAATAGACTAAATGCAACGTGTGGAAGTTGTTTGGTACCTCATCCTAATAAATGAACTATAAAATGACCTTGTAGGACAGTAAATTTTTAATATGAAAGAATTAACTTTGTTGGGTATGATAATAACGTGGTGATATTTCTTCTTAAACTCTTAGTTACCTGTAGTGAATTGATTTGTAGGAAAAATGATGTACAAAATGGAAGAACTAAGACTGGCAAAATGTTGATGACTATAGCTACATAGGGGTCAGCTATATTATATTATTATTATACTACTTATAAAAATGTTTTTGATTTTTGGGTTTTTTGGTTTTTCGAGGTAGGGTCTCGCTCTAGCCCAGGCTGACCTGGAATTCACTCTGTAGTCGCAGGCTGGCCTTGAACTCACAGCGATCCTCCTACCTCTGCCTCCTGAGTGCTGGGATTAAAGACGTGTACCACCATGCCCGGCTTAAAAATGTTTTTTTGATTCAAAATAAAAATATAAGTCATGGGCTGGAGAAATGGCTCAGTGGTTAAAGGTGCTTGCTTGCAAAGCCTGTCGGCCTGGGTTCAATTCCCCAGCACCCACATAAAGCCACATGCACAAAGTGGCACATGCATCTGGAGTCTGTTTGTAGTAGCTGAAGGCCCTGGCATCTCATTCTCTCTATCTGTCTTTCTTCTATCTCTCTGTGTTTACAATTAAATAAATAAAAATATTTTAAAGGATATTTTAAAAGACTGAATAAAAGTACAAGTCATAAATGAGGAGCAAAATGTTAATGAATATATGTATAATACAATCAGTATGCAAGATATTTGAAGAATTCTAGTAAACCAATAAGACAACCTAAAGACAGAAAAAAAACCATCAAAACACAACCCATAGAAAAATAGTTCAGCGAACCAACAAAGGAGCACTTGGTGTAATGGAGGAGCCTCGGCCTGGGGGAGACAATCAACAGCTTTCAAATTCGACCAATTTTCCACTCAGTGAGGGGGACCCCTTGTTTGGAACTAGGGATTCAGGGCGATAGGCACCGGATCCCGTACTTTTGGGCTCCCAAAACAAGATACACTATGGGAGCGAGTGACTGGGAGACTACTAAAAATAGAATCTAGGTAATCCAGAATTGTGTATATTTGTTAACCTACACTGATCTCACTCTCCGATGGAGATTGTGTTTGTATTTTTCAGGATGCAGCGAGAGTGCTGGGGCCCATCTAACCCTACCAACCGACCGTAGGCCGATAGCTGAGATTCTGGCAAGAGAGGACCCACCACAGTCATATCGTGGAGGATCCAAATGGAACCCCACAGAGAATGACGGGATGAACAAGGGGCCCACAGCCACAGCCATTAAATCAACACAGGATAAGCCAGTGAGACAGAAACCAAAGATCTTAGACACAAAGACCCCTAAGCTCACAACCTTAAAGCAGCCTTAATACTCATCCACCACGACTCAGGGAACTA
>PVHP010001060.1:0-116580 GCA_004024765.1 Zapus hudsonius
ATTTGATTACTTGAAATTCAGTTTCCAGCACCTTTACCTCCCTGTCTGTTGCCACATTCAATACCAGAAACATTAACTTATTTAGAAAATATGTCTTTGATCCCAAATAACCATTCACCTTTTTAAAGTGACTTCTTGACGCCCTCCCCCCTACACATTGTCCCTATAACAATGGAGTTGTGTCGGGTACCAGCCATCTTCCCACAGAGGAGATCAGGTAGTATCATTCTGAACACAGAGCTCCCCAACCTGGGTCCTTAAAAGATGGGAAGGGCAAAATCTCTAAAGGAAGAGCTCTAAGTTTTCAGGGAAATAACCCATGTGGTTTTCTCCTTCGCTTTTCAACACACTGGTCATAAAGCTTAAATGAATTTTTAAAATCTTTTTATTTCTTTTAATCTATGTGTCTAATAAAACATACTAAATTTGAAAATGGATCCCATAAAAATAAGCTTGACTGTGTGTGTTTAGACCATTATCTTTGACTTGACTAAGACCTGTTCTTTTGTATCAAAAGCACAAAACAGTGACTCTTCAATTTTCCAGTTGCTTCTCAAGCATGGAATCTTTCCTTGGCTGAGGGGACTGTATCCTTGTATGGCCAGGAGCAGGAGCTTGGTGATTGTTTACCAAACATCACTGTTCTGGCAGAGTCATGCCGATCCGAGAGAGCCTCAAGCACTTTCTCAGAAAAAGCTTATGACACGCCCATTTTGTTGAGGATATAGTTGCAAAGTTATGACCAGCACTGACAGATGCTTGTCGAGTGATTGGAAAGCTACATCTGCATAGGCTTTGCTGGGTCACTGCCCCACACAACTTCATTGGCTAGTGCATGAACTTTTAAAATATTCTTCTGGGCTAAAGAGATGGCTAAGTGGTTAAGGTGCTTTCCTGCAAAGCCTAATGACCTGGGTTCAATTCCCCAGGACCCACAAAAATCCAGATGCACAAAGTGGCTCATGCATCTGGAGTTCATTTGCAGTGGCTGGAGGCCCTGCATTCCATTCATCCATTCTCTCTCTCTCTCTCTCTCTCTCTCTCTCTCTCTCTCTCTCTCTCTCTCTCTCACCCTCTGTCTCTCTCTCCTAGCAAATAAATAAAATATTTTAAAAACAATACACTTAATAAATCACAGTGAGTTTGTTTGAATGTAAAATTTAAAAATAAGTAAATAAATTGTTCTCCTCTTAAATTCCCTTCAGTCTAAATATATCATTGACTTACCTTGCATGGTCAACTCGGATCAAAATTGTCTTCCAGCTTTGTAAAGTTTCAGTTTAGAAATCCATAGTCTATTGAGAATGCTTCCATATGAAAATTTTGGCACTATTTAATCCTGAAATAACTTGGCAGAAAAAGTTGAGGTTTTCCCTTGATTGAAAGATGTATGGCCTCTTTGTCTTAAAGGTACTCCAAAAACTATCCTGAGCTTATAATTCAAAATCAAAACTCCAGTAGTATTTGACAGAACTCAATGAGCTTCTCATCACTTCATTTACAAAGGAATTGGAGGAAGATTAGTTTGCTTATTCTTATAGAAATAAACTTATTCAAAATAAAATTCCCTCTTAATCTTACTGTTGTAATATAAGACCTTGAAACCATGCTTAATATTTCTTTGTGTCTATCTTTAATTCTTCAGACTAAAATTTCAAAACTTATGTCAGTGACCCCAAATTTCTGAGAAATCAACAGTGATTTGAAGTTTGTTTGGAGTCACTTTGACATATTAACGTTTTTTTCTAAGATTCTTCCCCAGTACTCTGAGGCTAGTTTGCATAAGCCTTTATAAGATAGCTACGGTAACCTGAAAACCACAAGCATTTGATGGAGAGAAAAATTAACTAAAAGGATATCTGGTATGCAGAGGCCTCAATAAGCAGGAACCAGGCAACAATGAGGGAGAAGGAAAATCCATTACCCAAGCATTTTACAGATGCCAAATGCTTACATAGAGCATTCACTGGGCTTCGTTGTTGGGTTAGGGGTTGGGTTGCTTACTGTCGGTTTGGGGCAATGTTTAGTTCTCCCAGAGGTCCTGCTGTCCTCAAAGCAGGCATCTCTGATGTCCAGCTCAATGGCTAAGTACTAACCTACTCCAGAGGAACTGCCCCTAAGAGTCACCTTTTAGAGGACTAATGAGCAAACACTCTGTCACAATCAGGTAATTGGCTTAAAGTGAGCGTAATAACTGCCTGTAACCGAACCTTGTGCAGATTTCAGGGCAGCCTCCAGCAGTGCAATAAAATCTTTGAGATTCATTTCCTAGGTGTATGTTAATTTTTTCTTTTCTTTTTTTTTTCTTTTTTTGGTTTTTCAAGGTAGGGTCTCGCTCTAGCCCAGGCTGACCTGGAATTCACTATGTAGTCTCAGGCTGGCCTCGAACTCACGGCAATCTTCCTACCTCTGCCTCCAGAGTGCTGGAATTAAAGGCTTGCGCCACCACGCCCGGCCCTATGTTAACTTTTAAACCTACTCTCCTTAAAATAAATGGGTTCTGTTTCTTTAATATGGCATAGTACACTTAATGAATCCTAATCAAGGGAGCATGTTCACAGATGAAGGGTCTCCTCTCTTTTACCTGTCAGAGGATCATTAAGTCTTCTTGTGAGACGTGAAATAATGTCACCTTAAACATCTTTGATTTTTGCAATGACTGTCATTCAAGTAGAAATTCCTACTTTTCCCTAAAAATAAGGTTGATAAATAAATACATTAAATTCAAGGATTATTTAGAGTTTTGGGCTATCAGACATGAATTTTATAATAAATATGATTTATATTATTTGTATAATTATACTTTTACATAGTTAAGAAAGTACATGGCAAACTGAAACATCAACATAGAATACTTAACTACATAAGAAGGGAAAAAGTCTCAAAACTAAAAATATATTGGGATTGCAGTAAATGAGTTTAGCCTGCAGAAGAACCAAGCCTAGAGAAAGAATTAGCAGGAGGATTAACAAAAAGCTTTCTAGACCAAAATATGAATAGAAAAACATGAAAACACAGAATAGAATGTGAACCATATAGGTTATAATGAACGCGTGTGCATATCTGTCACTTGAGTCCTAGAGGATAAGAAAGGAAAATGGAGCAGAAATAATGTTTCAAAATAATATTTAGTACATGAAGACACTTAAAAAAAGTTTAATACCCTTTCGTGATAAAAGCATTCAACAAACTAGAAACAGAAGCAAACCTCCTCTACCAGAGTTTTTATGAAAGCATCTAATAAAAACAGCTAACATACTTATTATGAAAAACTGGATGTTTTTTCCCAAGAGAAGAAACAAAACAAAGTTATTTTCTCTCGTTACTCCTATTCAACATTATACTAAGAGTTATAACCTGGACAATTAGGCAATAAAAAGAAATGAATATTTCCAAATAAGAATGAAACAAATAAAACTATCCTTGTTAACAGAGCATGATGTTAAAGAAACTCGCAAGTAACTTATTGATATAATTAATGAGCAAGAATTTTTGGAAATAATGAAACATATAAGCCATAGAGTCAGTAATAAATAAGCAAGATAAGCACAAATAAAACTATGCTTAGACATATTTTAATATAAAACAGCCAAGAGCCAAATAATAAATATATAATAAATCACAGAAGAAGACAAACTAATGTGGTATTAAGACTGATTGGCACCTTGCTTCTAAGAAGATGTAGTAAGCTAAGCAAATGCAATGAAAATTCTAAAATGCTAAGAATAATAAGTAAATAAATGAATCTGTCTAGAACGCCATACCCAGGAAAGATAGCATCTAAGATCAAGGTAAACTAGATATTGTTGTCCATCTCAGCATTTGGGAAGTAGAGTCAGGAGAATTATGATTCTTGAGCTACATATCAAGCTGAAAAAAAGTAAAAAAAGATTAGGATAAAATGAAGATATTTCCAGACAAACAAAAATAAAAAAAAACCCTCAAGGGAAAAAGAATTAAAAAAGGAATTCCTCAGGACCGCCCCCCACAAAAATTCTTAGGTTAAATATTAGAAATGCAATGAGGGGGTAGAGAAAAATTAGTACAAACCTCTGCTAGCAGATAGTAGATAGCAGAGCAGAATGCAAGCCCTCTATGAGCTTGGGTTTTCATCTCTACCACCCCTCAGAAATACAAAGTTACATGAACATAAAGTCATGTGTGAAAATGTAAAAAGTAGCATTGCTAAAAATGGAAAATACTAGGCCAGGCGTGGTGACCACAACTTTAATCCCAGCTCTCAGGAGGCAGAGGTAGGAGGATGGCTGTGGGCTTAAGGCCACCCTGAGACTACATAGTGAATTCTAGGTCAGCCTGGGCTGGAGGGAAACACTACCTTGAAAAAAAAAAAGGAAAAAAAATCCATAGAATATTCATAAAGTCTATGCTCCCCTGTTACCAGCTTAATAAATCAAGCTGACCAGCAGCCTTTACATTGCCTGAGCTCTACGTCACATGACTCTGGGGAAGTAAGGTGCCTAGTGATATCTACAAGCCCATTCATAGTGCAAAAAGATATTATTCCTAACATTAAGGTTAAAAACCTTTTACTCTTGAATCAATCAAGCTTAAGAGGTCAAGAAATGATAATCTTCCTGATTAAAATTGGACAGAGGGCTGCGTGCCTGCCTACGTCTTTAGAAGGAAGTGTGTCGACAAGAATCTCCAGTCTTGGTTGCGCATGGATGTAGCTAATCACTTGCCCCAGGATCTATGTTGTATCTACACTAGACAGGGGGTTCCCCCGCACTCCAGGGCTCCCAGAATCCCCCACCCTGCAGACCCAGGATTCGGGCCTCCCGTTTCCCATTGCTTTGGTCCACACCCAGATTCACACTCGAGGAGAGAAAGGGCAGCAGGGGATCCATGGCTGCCAGGACTGCCTTCATGGTCAATCAGGTGTGTTGCACAGACAGAGACTAGGGAGCGCCAAAGCTATTCCTTCTGCCTAGATAACCCCTTTCCTTTTGTGCTTGGGCAGGATGTGTATCGTCTTCTTCAAGTCTGTTGTGGCTGCCAAGAACAAGTTCACACTCCTCCAAGAGGAGCAAATCAAATGCGTAGCTGTATCTGCTTGACGTTTTCTGCTCAGACTCCCGCCTTCGGACCTAACTGTGTAGGCAGGATGAGAGCTGATGCGCCAGCATTTGGGAATCACGAATGCATTCCTTATCTTCTTTGTACCAAGTTTCCTGAATGCGTGTGGAAAGCGAACATTTTCAAATTGTAGAAGCCTCCGCTTTTCTCGTCGCCCTCTCCTTTCTTAGTCTCTTAACTTCTCTCCACGGAGAGCACGTGGCAGATGCCATGGTGCCTTCTGAGACTGTCTGCATATGCACCTGAGCTCTCTCTTCCCATCTCTCTTCAGAGGCCCCTTTCTCTTAAATGATCGACTACCTTCCACATGCCCGGGGCTCTACTCTAGTTTTTTCCCTAAAACTTCAACTTTTATTGTACGCTAAGCAGTGTTTTCTACATGAGTCTTCCTTCCTAGATGCCCACCCCTTTAAATAAACTCCCTAATTTGTGGTTTCACCCTAAATAAACTTAATAATTCATAATCTATCCTTTCTGAGTCCATCTTTATTAATTCTTTAATAAAGTTAGGACAGAATCCAAACTTGGAGCTTGGGGCCCCTCCTGAACCCCAAAATCACCCATCAATATGTTTGCAAAAGAAGAGCATACGATAATTTCCCATGCACCCTATCTCAGGAGAACATCACAGAATATGTTCAGCAAACTAAGGGAAGGAGAGAAATGGGAAAATACACGGAATAAGAAATGAGATTCTGTTGCAGTCAGTTTTCTAGTTGCTGCACAGAAAGAACCCAAACAAAAGCGGCTTGTGGAGGAATGGGTTTATTTGGCTTATGGACTCAAGGGGAGACTCCATCCTGGCAGGGAAACGATGGCATGAGCAGAGGGGTGGACATCACATCTGCCACAGCACTGCAAACAGTGGCAGGAAAGTGTGCCAAACACTGGCAAGGGGGAGCTGGCTTATAACCCCTATAAGCCCACCCCTGACAACACAGCTCCATCGAGGTTGTAAAACCCAAACTGTCATCAGCTGAGGATCGATTACCCAGAACACACTCATTTGTTTGTGGGAGACACCTGGATCAAACCATGACAGACTCATTAACATAGGACTAAGGAAGAGAGAATTTCTGGACCTTCAACAGAAGGGTGTCCCAGGATGGCAGCTATTCCTTCATGCAGAAAATCTAGACTGGAACTGGAACCCAGAAAAAAAAGCAGTGAAATTAAAGCTTATTTGACCAGTTTTATCATACAGGAAATTTAAGAGAATGGTAATTTATCAGAGCAATTGGATGATGTGAACAGATTTAGCAAGTTCTAAGAAATGTAACCGAATAAACGAATGAAGACAATGATTAGAGCTAGATGTAGTGGGGTACACCTGCAACCCCAGAACTTGGGAGCTAGAGGTAGGAGGGTCCCCACAAGTTCAAGGCCAGCCTGGGCTGTAGAGTGAGCTCCAGGTCAGCCTGGGCTAGAGTGAGACCCTACTTCAAAAAAATCAAAAAGAAAAAATACATTTATTATTTCCAGGAAATGCCTTAGCAATCAAAGAAAGAAATACAGTCCTGCATTAATCAAGTGAAGAATGAATATGCACTATCATAATAAATTATGTTATCAAAAATTGTAATAGAGCCAGGCATGGGGCACATGTCTTTAATCCCAGCACTCAGGAGGCAGAGGTAGGAGGATCACCGTGAGTTCAAGGCTACCCTGAGTCGACATAGTGAATTCCTGGTCAGCCTGGGCTAAAGTGAGACCCTACCTTGAAAAACTGAAAAAAAAAGTTGTAATAAGGAGGCTGCAGAGGTGGCTCAGTGGTTAAAAGCTCTTACTGCAAAGCATGACGGCTCAGGTTCAATTCCCCAGTGAAGAATCCATTCTATAGATAAAACTCCATTTTGTAAAACTAGCTTCACTTTAGATTGGCCTCCCCCTCCCTAAAGGATGCCTGGTCATAAAGACCCAGGAGCAAAAAGACTCCATATAAGGGAACATACGGCTGTCCTAAAATGTGGGCTGGATCTGGGATGTGGCCCCAAAGCGGTAACCAATCAGGAGATATATAGATACAGGGAGGGAACCAATAAAAATGCCACACACCCAGTAACCTGAGTTATATTATAATTAGATAGTTTTTGTCTATAAGTACCCTGCTCCTTTGTTCTTCGGGGCTCCATCTTGCCTGGACACACGTCAGCCTGCTGGTGGAGCCCGACTGCGCAGCCGAAGAATGAAATCCTCTTGCTTTTGCATCTGCTGGTGTGGTTATTGGAGTTTTGGGGTACGCTCTCCTGAGAGAGGCCTTGGGGGTCTTTCACCCAGCACCACCCACACAAAGTGTTGGCTTCTGGAGTTTGTTTGCAGGGGCCAAAGGCCCTGGCATGCCCCTCTCTTCTGTCTTTCTCTCAAGTAGATAAAAATGTTCTTTTAAAATACAATAAGGAGCTGGGGAGATGCTCAGAGGATGAAGTGCTGTCTGCATGTTCAACCCCAGAGCCCACGAACAATGGCGAAGCTGTGGCAGCCTTCTCTGATCCCAGGACTCGGACTCTGATGTCAAGATGGGAGGCTAAGATAGGAGAGTCCCAGATGCCCCTGGTGAGTGCAGCAAAGACCACAGAGTCCAGAGAGAGAACAAGGTGGACAGGTGAGGACCAACCCAAAAGTTGCTTTCTGGTGTCCACACACAAATAATTGTGTGCTATAATTGTTTGGTAAAAAGAATTTGCTACAGTTAAAATCCTCATGTGCCCAAATAAGAAGTGAATAAGGATGTCTACGAGTGTTCAGTTGGGGACTGCAATAGACTGTTACCGAGAGCGACTGAAAGAATCCAAAGCAGTTGTTTTCAGGAGATGAAATGGGATGAAAAACAATTGTGCTTAAACTGTCTTTTGAATATTTGGTTCCTTAATTGTTTCGGAATTGCTGGGCAAAAGATAGCAGATCTAAGCACCCTTCCTTCAAACTGTACAAGAAGCATATTGGTTAATGATCAATTCAGAATTTCCTTTCTGACTTTTGTTAAATATTCATGGAAGAGTCTGCCTGTATCACTGGGCACAGAAACTCTAGTTTCTAAATTCTGAAATTTCCCAAGTTCTTCTTACCATGTTTGAGCAATGTATTTTCTACTAATTTAGCCATTGTTCTTAGCTACAGTGTGATAATTATCATATCTGAATTCATCCAGAAAACTCCATTTAAGAGACAAGTTACAGTAGCTACAGAAAGCTCATTAAAACTGGGGACTTAGGGCTGGAGAGATTGCTCAGCGGTTAAGGCACTTGCCTCCAGTGCCTAAGGCCCCCAGTTCAATTCCCCAGTACCCACATAAGCCAGACCCACAAGGTGGTGGCCCTGGTGCTCTCTCTCTCTCTCTCTCTCTCTCTCTCTCTCTCTCTCTCTCTCTCTCTCTCTCTCTCTCTCTCTGCTTGAAAATGAATAAATAAAATATTTAAAAATCGCTCAACTGGAAGTTTAAGCTGAGACTCTAAGGTCAACAGAGCTCAGATATCAAAATGAGGTGTAAACTTACACTGAAAAATCCAAACAGCAGGTAAGCAACCTGGATTCACCTAGGGACACCTCAATACAGTACAACTAGAAACAAGGTCATAGTAGGCATAGGTAGTTACATCACTGTCTATGCAGTAACTGAGATGACGAAACTGCTTTTAAGTCAAACTTCGCCTGAAATCTGAGAAGGGAGACAGAACTTCCCACAGCTTCACAGTGCTGAGTTCCAGCCTGCCCCAGCTGGAGAATTTGGATTCATAATTTGCAAAGAGACAAGAGTGACAGAGCTTGGCATCCATACCTTTTGCTCCAGCAGTAGGTGTCCGTTCCTAAAAGGTGCAGAGGATCCTGTTTAAATGCTCCAGGACTCTTATCAAAGAATTCCTTGTGAAAAATGTCAACCCTAAGGTTGCACTCCGTTAGTAGGTGACGTCTTACAAAGACCTAAGCCTCTTTTTTGAACTTTTATTTTTGATTTTTTGATGTTTTTGAGGCCTGGTCTCAACTCTAGCTCAGGCTGACCTGGAACTCACTCTGTAGTCCTATGTTTGCCTTCAGCTCACATGGATCCTCCTACCTCTGCCTCCCCAGAGCTAGGACTGAAGGTGTGCTCACACACACACATTCACAGATAAGTATAAGTTAAAAAATTATCACAATACATAAAAAAGCCAAGCAAGAAAATGAACAATAGGAATAGAGTAAAAGAGAATAAGATTTTAGATTATCAGGCATAACCATTAAAATAACTTCATTAATTTGTTAGAGAATAAATTATGAGACAGGGAGTTTTGCCATACAACTCACTGATGAATTAATAACAAAATCACCTAAACTGACGAGTTTACACACAGGTTGTACATTGAGCTGAGAAGAAATCAATTCAGCAGACATGATGCAGCCGAGACAGAGAGAGGCTGGAGGACACAAAACAGATGTGCACGGTGAGTGGTGGAAAGAAAAGCCCACCATGTACAAACAGGATGTTAAAGGGAAGGAGTGAACAGGACCCCAGGGAACGGATAACAGTTTGAAACTTAAAGCAGCCATACATAAGCCCTCAGTGGAATGGAGACGAGGAGGGAAACAACGGCACCCAACGCTCATCCAAGTTGCTACATAATAAATAAAAAAGAAACAAGTAACAAAACAGCTTCTTTACTCTCAAGTAACGTGAAACTTCTGGGCTCCCCTCCAAGCACGCAGTGCCAGGCCCTCGCAGGCGAGGTGGGTGCCAACAGCCCATAACTGAAGCAGGAGCATCACTGCGAGTTCAAGGGCAGTCTGGACCACACACTAATCATTTAGATGAAACTGGGCATGAAAATAATTCTATTTATGCAAGAGGGGAGCTTGGGGGGTGCTGAGAAATGGCTCAGCAAGGATGAGTGCTTGCTGAGCAGGCAGGAGGGGCTCAGGAAGCCGAGACTGCCCGAGTTGGATTCCCAGCACTCACAGAGAAATATTGGGTGTTTCCGGGCACACCTGTGACCCCAATCTGTCGGGGGTGACGGGGCAGAGACAAGAGAATCACAGAGGCTTAATGGCGGAAACTGGCAGCTCCCGGTTGAGCGAGTCCCCATCTCTTCATGAGGAAACACGTAGGCGAGGGACAGAAAACACACAGTTCTCCTCTGGCCTTTACACACACACGTGCGTATGCCACACTTGGATCACATCACACACTGTGCCACCATACTTCACACACACACACCAAGAAATAAAATGGAGGAATTTTTCATAAACTCTTTCTCACAGGGAAGCACTGAGCCTCCCAGAAGAACCCTTGCTTGGCAGCCAGAAATCTGGAGGAACATCCCAATTATTCCCGAGTTCTCACTGGGTGATTTCAAGCATCACTGTCCTCACAGCCACGGGTATTTCTAAACGTTTTTATTTATTTGTTCATTTATTTGAAAGAGAAACAGGAGAGGGACCTCCTGCCCTCAAGCAAACCCCAGATGCATGCGTCAGTTTGTGCATCTAACTTTATGTGGGTACTGGGGATTTGAACTCAGGCTGTCAGGCATAAACAAGGGCCTTTCACTGCTGAGCCATCCATCTCTCCAGATCTGCCTCGGGAATTTTTTTTTATCAAGATTAAGCTTCCAACTTGGGTCTCAGCAGGCAGGACTCTGCTGGGGGAGGTGTGTCACTGGGGGTGGATCTCTAGCCCAACACTAGGTGTGTGTTCAGAGTCCGCTCATGGTTCCTGGCTGCTGTCTCTCTGCTGTGGATGTGATGAAGTGAGCCAGCTTCTTCCCCATGATGAAGCGTCCCTGGAATCTGTAAGCCTGACATAAACCCTTTGCCTCCATAAGCTGCTTCCCATCGGGTGTTTGTCCCAGCAACTGGAGTCTTGTATTACAGCATAGAGAGAAGACATAAAACTAAAATTGCCTTTATCAATGTCAGTGTACTTGTGCAACAGTATTTTCACTTTAGATTAAGTACAAATAAAAGTTACTTTTAGAGTATTGTTTGCTTCTCATGTAGTCCACAAACTTTTTATGTGTGCGTGTGTGTGTGCGCGCGCGTGTGTGTGTGTGTGTGTGTGTGTGTGTGTGTGTGTCTTTTGGAGTGTGTCTAGTGTGTGAGCTGTATGCATATGTGTGTGCAGATGCATGTACCTCACCCACGCACACACCAGAGGGGGAAGCAGGGTATCCTCCTCTCCTATTCTTCCACCGATTTCACAATCTCTCTCTGACCTGAGCTTCCTGTTTCTCGGTGAGACTGGCTGACCACCAGGTCCATCAGCCCCCGTGTCCCCCCAGCACTGGGATCTGAAGCCTCTGCAGCCTGGCCTGTCTTTTCACAGGTGCTGGGAACATTCAGGCCCTCACACTTACATAGCAAGTGCTCTTGCTCAAGAGCCATCTCCCCGCCTCATGTTTTTGTTTTATGAAATCAGGTTTATAGCTAAAAAGTGTGTGATGCTGGATGAGTTATTTTTTAATTTATGAAGTTTTTAAAATGACAACACAGGCCCTACATGGCAGAGAAGGAAGGATGGTAGGGAGGAGAGCCAACAGTGACCAAGCACAGAAAGAGGCGATCAGGAGCCGCTCCTGGGAAGTCAGTCGGTGCTCGCTTAGGAAGCACGTACACTGGCACTGGGATGATAGGAAAAGTCAGTCGGTCTGGCGAACCGTGGCCAGGCGATGTGCCAGATATCCTTCCATTTTGCCCTCGGCTTTTCAGCTGCCATTTTGTGAGAAGTTCATATAAACACATGGCTAATTACGCCGAGGCTGACTTGGCGGAGTTCACACTTTTCCATCCTGCCTGGCTCCCGCTCAGCAGTGGGCATGAGTTTACATTGGCATTTCATGCTCACCCCCAGAGGTGCTGGAAACTTTACATGGGTTAAAGGCAGGAAGTCTGGATTAAATGGGAGCCACTAACTCTAACATGCTGAGGATGAGTGTCCAGATAAGTCAGATGTCCCTATCTCTTAATTCTTGGAATCTTTACTACGTCCAAGCTTTACTACGACCAAGACTGTTCGCTGACTTCTACGTGGTAATCCTGCCGTTGAAATTGACATGCTCAGGTCTTTTATTAATTGTTTCTTTTAGAAGAATCAGTAAAAAGGCGACTGAATAGTTTTCTACTACATTTACTTTAGATGTGAAATTACCTTGTATTTTGTTTGTTGTGATTATTTGAAACTTACATATCTTGTTCTGAGAAGTATCTTGTATTTCTTTTAAAGGAGACACACACTATGGCTTGCTTGCAACTGGAAGATAAAAATCCACATTTACAAAAAGCCCGTGGAAGTTGGTGCTCGTGTTAAAGGTAGCCTAGAAATCTAGAAATTTGTAAATTATCTTCTTCCCATTATGCTTTTGCAATGTGCTGTGGTTTATCAAAATGTGATTTATCTACTGTACTTCTAAAATGCTTACACAGTTATATAGTGCATTTTGATGCCTTGGTGAGAAGCAGACCGCATATAGCAGGGATGGTCCCTGTAATCAGGACAATCAGGGGATGGAAAGTTCCCATTACACCGTGTGCAGTGCACCCTCCCGTTTTTCATGTGAGTGTAGACACTGCCTATAGATAGTCATCGCGAACAGCTGAGGGCCGTGTCTATTTGCTATATTTTCATCATTTTAGATTATATTCCATGCACCTGTAAATGCGTTTCTTATACAGCAGTATCATCTCCGCGCTGCTTCAAGCCTCTCGGCTGTATCCTATGGCTGTACTGAGCAGAAGTCGACACCATATACGTAACCATCTGACTATCTATGTGTGTGTTCCATTATATCACGTTGCATCCCTTCAGTATCCATGATCAATTTTACTTTAAAATTAAAAACCAAAAAATTGTTTAAACATTAATCAAATCGTGTCTTTAAGCTGATGTCTTGAAAAAGTTATTCAATGGAAATTCACCTACTGCGTGGAACTTTCTATCAAATCCTTTGAGTTTATCATGATTTTGAGCATCTAATAAATATTTGTTTGATGTCTGATAGGAAAATATACAGGAAGGAGAACTCTCTCTTCTCCAGACGCTGGACTTAGAATAACGGAAACCAAGAAAACCAGCAAAGCATAACAAGGTGGTCTGCTCTAGCGTCAGTGCTCCCTGCCATCCACCCGCTGAGCTCTACCTTGCTCAGCTTCCTCTGCTCCTTAAGAAGGCTGAGCTACATATCACGTCACAAAGGTCACTTTTTGCACTATATTCTGACCCTTCCCACACAGCTGCCACAGCCCCTACGTGTGCTGTCCTAGTGTCCAGCACATGGATGCCTTCTTGGACTTTTCAACTCTGCTTGCTCTGAGAACCTTTAAGCTGTGATAGGCTAAGTCTATCTCGGTCTTAATAACACCTGCTCCAGGGAATGTAATGAAACACCTGCTTACATCAAAGTCAGACTCAGAGCAACTTGAAAATTTTGTCTTCCAGAAAGTGAGTTAAAACACTGTGACCGGTGGTCACATGAGAGCCAAGCAGCCCAGAGAACACTTTTCTGGAGCTTGAGTCGAGGTCACACTTGACCTTCTGCTCATGGACAAGCCTTTGCCTTGAGAGCGAATGTAATTGCAAAAGTGAACTTTGTGATGCATCAGTGAGTTCCAAATGTGTTGTAATCAGCTTTCTCACTGCTGCACAAAAAAGAACCTGACCAAAGCAGCCTGTGGAGAAAGGGGTTTATTTTGGTTTATGGACTCGAGGGGAAGCTCCATCATGGCAGGGAAAATGATAGCATGAGCAGAGGGTGGACATCACCTCTGCCATAGCATTGCGGTTTGCAGGAAGGTGTGTCAAACACTGGCAAGGGGAAGCTGGCTATAACCCATAAGCCCACCTCCAGCAACACAGCTCCAACAAGGTTCCAATTCCCAAACTGCCATCATCTGGGGATCAAGCTTTCAGAACACATTGTTTATGGGGGACCCCTGAATCAAGCCACTACACTATGTTACAAAAAAATTATCACGGATTGAATGATTTAAAATGGATGATTTGAACAGTCATTATTTTTCACAGTTCTGTAGGTTGAAAAGTCCAGGATCAGAGTGTTATTAGATCAATGTCAAGTAAGGGTACCTTTTGCAATTTGTAGAAGGAACTTTTCTTACAGTATCCTCATATGGTTGAAACAGAAAAAAACAAGCTTTGCTCTTGTGATAAAAGCATATAGCATGGTCACATGGCTTTTCCTAGGTCAAGGTAAGAAACATCTATCACTCCTGATCGGGTACCAACCTATGAAAACTAATGATGATAATTCAATCAAAGCCTAAATTGGTAAGTCAATGCGTTTATTGTGTTTACTTGTAAGAGCATGAGTGATGCAACCGTAACTGTATCAATAGGAAATTCCCCGGCTGTTTTGGGCAACTATGCCTAGAGACCCACCCACAGCACAGATGACTCACAGAAGGTTAAAGTTCCCCTGAAAGATGCACAGACAGCTACCCTAAGGAAGAGTTCTCCCCACCTCCCCAGCAAGTGGTTACTTTTTATGTAACTTCAAGGGGGGACCAGGCTCATGAGACCAGCAGCCTCCTTCCTCTTGCCATAGGGACGTCAATAGATCTGGTCTCGGGAAGAGCTCAAGCTGAGTTCATGTGATCACGTCCAACCTCCCCTCACGTCATCACACAGAGATTGGGATTCAGACATGGAAACTTGGAGTGGGGCACACAGCCAACCTATAACCACTTTTAAGAATTCAAAGAATTCACTAATTAGATCCCATAGCTTGTCCTAGGTTCACTAATTGATAGAACATTTTTCCCTGAAGCATTCTATTCCATATATTTTAGAATAAATTTTCCTGCTTTTTTTTCATTTCATAGTAATTTTAGTAGCACATTTTAGAATCTAAGATAGATATTTTGAGCTGAAATTAAAAAAAATATTTTCTGTCCAAAGAAACTGTATGCTTGTGCAATGTCCAATCCTACAAAAACATGGATTCTAATTTATCTTCAGTTTGTAAATGGCATTTCTCTGTTTTTTTAATATTTTATTTTTGGTTTTCATACAGAATTTCAGATATCATTATGACATTTTCAAATACAATTTGTTTCAGTTGGTTTTCCTCCGCCATCTTCTCCCTGATCTCTCTCTCTTTCCAAGTTGTATCCTTCCCGGCTCTTCTCCCATGTGTCCCCACCCTTCCTCGTCATCTCTCCTGACCTCCTCTTGCTCACTTTGCCCCTTTGACCCATGTTCACCTTCATATGACAGAAAACATGTGGTTCGGGGCTTTCTGAGTTTGGTTCACTTTGCTAAATGGAATTCTTCCCAGACCAATCCGTTTTCCTGTAAATTTCATGACGTCATTTTTATTCTGCTGAGTAAACTTTTTGTTGTGTATATGAACCAAGTATTTATAATCCTCTTATCTGTTAGTAGGCATCTAGGCTGGTTCTACTTACTTGCTGTTGTAAATAGAACAGTAATAAACATGAATGTACAGGTATCTCTACAGTGGAATGTAAATTCCTTAGACTATGCGCCCAGAGTGGTATTGCTGGGTCATATGGCAGTCTAGGTCTAATTTTGTGAGAACTCTTCATACAATCTTCATAATGGTTCTACTCCCTTGCCTCCCACCAGCCGTGAGTAAGGGCTCCTCTTTTCCACTTCCTTGCTGGCATTTGGTGTCAGTTTTTTCCAGTGGCAAACATTCTTACTAGGATGAGATGGTATCTTCAAGTAGTTTTAGTTCACATTTCCCTGACAGTTAAAAATGTTTAACACTTTTTGAAATAGTTATGGGTCATTTATATTTTGTCTTTTGTGAATTGTCTATTCATTTTATAGCCATTACTGTTTGTGTTGGTATTCGATTTTTGGAGTTCTTTATAAATTCTGGTTTTTGGCCCCCTATCAAAAATATTAATGACAAAGATTTTCTCCCATTCTGTTGGTCTGTCATCTGTTTTGCTCACGTTTTCTTGGGCTGTGCAGAATCTTTTTAATTCATGCAATCCCATTTGCTGATTCTTAGGGAGCCCTGTTTAGAGAGTTCTTGCCCATGCCTATATGTTGAAGTGCATTCCCTACATTTTCCATTAGTAGTTTCCACATTTCAGATTTTATGTTAAGATCTTTGGTCCACTTTGAATTTGTATGTGTACACGGTGAAAGATACAAATAAAATTTTATGCCTCTGCAGGTGAATCTAGTTTTTCCAGCACCACTTGTTAAATTGGCTTTTTGACAACTAAATATATTTGGCTTGTCACAACTTGGGTGGCAAACTTGTGTGGGTTTATTACTGAGTCTTCTACTCTGTTCCCTTGGTCTAGATGAGTTGCTGTGCCACAAGTGGGATGCTTCAGTCGTGTAACTGCCAGGAAGTTGCTGAGGAAACTGCTTCGTGGGTTAGCTACTTTGGAGTCACTTATGCTCTGTTAAGTAATTCCAGCCAACTCACTGAACTACGCTGTCTTCATCACTGTCACCCTGTAGTATAATCCGAGGGCATGTGTTGTGACACCTCATATGTGTTCTTTCTCCTTAGGATTGTTTTGACTATTTGTGGTCTTCTGTGTTGTCATTTGAATTCTTGGATTTTTTTTTCAGTTCAGTGAGGAAAGCCATGGGAATTGTGATGAGGGTTGTGTTGAATCTGTAGGTTACGTTTGGTAATATAGTCACTGTTGTAGTCAGCATTCTAGTTGCTGCACAGAAAGAACCCGAGCAAAAGCGGCTTGTGGAGGAATGGGTTTATTTGGCATACAGACTCGAGGGGAGACTCCATCCTGGCAGGAAAATGATGGCATGAGCAGAGGGTGGACATCACCTCTGCCACAGCACTGCAAACAGCGGCAGGAAGGTGTGCCAAATACTGGCAAGGGGAAGCTGGCTTATAACCCCCATAAGCCCGCCCCCCGCAACACAGCTCTAGCAAGGTTCTAATTCCCGAACTGCCATCAGCTGGGGATCAATCATTCAGAACACATTCATTTGTTTGTGGGGGACACCTGGATCAAACCATGACAGCCACATTCAAAATATTCATTCCGCCAATCCAAGAGCTTGGAAGGTCTTTTAATTGACCACTACCCTTTGTGTTGTTGTTGTTGGTGGTGGTTTTCAGTGTCTTGAAGTTTTCATTGTCGGGTGTCGCTCAGTTTTTTGGTTAGGTTTTTCCTAGGTACTTAATTTTTTTGACACTATTGTGATTGGGATATTTTATTGAGTTCTTTCTTGTGAGTTCATTATTAGTGAATATGAAAGCTGCTGATTTTGTGTGTTAATTTTGTACCTTGTTACTGTGTTACTGTCCATAGTGTCTTGTATAGAATCATGTCATCTGCAAAAAGGGATAGTTTCTTCTAACTTTCCTATTTTTTTATTCCTTTTATGTCTTCTTATTGCTCTAGGTAGAACTTTAAGCATGATATTGAATGAAATGGCATCATTAGCTCATTCCCAATTTTAGAGAAAACGGTCTCAGTTTTTCTCCATTTAGTATAATGTTGGCTGTGGACTTGTAATATATGACATTTAATATTTTCAGTATGTCTTATCTACACTATCATCTCCAGGACTTTCATCATGAAGGCATGTTGAACTTTGTCAAATGCTTTTTCTATAACAACTGAGATAACGTGATTTCTATCCTTGAGGTTATTTATATGGTGGATTATATTTATTAATTTATGTACATTGAACCAGCCTTCCTTCACCCATGCTGTGGCTTGTTGAGTCATGATGGATGATCCTCTTAAAGTGTCATTGAATTCTGTTTCTGAAAAGGTTTTTGAGATTGTTTGTGTTTGTGTTCATCAGGGAAATTGGTCTGTAGTTTACTTTTTAGTTGTATCTTTATTTGGTTTTGAAATCAGGGTAATACTGGCTTTGTAGAATAAGTTTGAGAGTGGTTTTTTTTTTCATTTTTACTTTGTGAAACAATTCGAGAAGAGTTGCTATTATATTTTCCTTAATAGTTTATAGAATTCAGCAGTGAATTAATTGATTTGGGCTTTTATTTGTGAGGAGACTTTTCATTACATTACTTCAATCTCATTGCTGGCAATGAGTTACTTTAAGTCATTTGATATCTTCCAGTTTTATCTTTGGTAGGTTACATGTGTTTAAAAATTTGCTCATGTCTTCTGGTCTCAAGCTTTTTGGAAGGTAAGTTTTCATGGAATCCTCTAATGATGTTCCGGTTTTCTTTGGCGTCTTGAAATAACTCCCTGTCTCTGATTTTGCTCACCTGGGTCATCCTTCACCTTCTTCTGAGTTTGGCAAGGGGTTCATCAGTCCTGTATTCTCAGAGAACAGGCTCTTCATTTGGTTGACCCCATGTGTGGTCTTTTAGTATCTGTTCACTCATTTATGCTCTGGTCTTATTGCTTATTGCTCTTTACTGGTTTGGGATGGATTTTGGATTGTTTTTCCAGAGCCTTGAAACGGATCATTGTGTTTATTTGAGATCTCTCTGATTGTTTAACAAGGGTATCTACAGTATAAGCTTTAATAAGTTTTATACAAGATCTCTCTGCTTGTTTAACATGGGTATTTACAGTGTAAACTTTGGGATTTCTTTTTTTTGCTTGTTTGTGTGTGTGTGTGTGTGTGTGTGTGTGTGTGTGTGTGTGTGTGTGTGTGATTTTGTTTTTTCCAGTGCTGAGAACTGAACTAGTCAAGCTCTCATCTACTGAGCAGTTTAACTCCCCAATCCCACCATATAAACTTTAGTATGTTTACTATGAAATCTCTCGGATTATTTAATATGGCACCTATCTTATAAACTTCCCTCCCAGGACTGCCTTGGCTGTATCCTGGAGGACCTGGTATGTTTTACTCTCATTTTCATTTATTTCTAGGAACTCTTTATTTCCTTCTTGAGTTCTTCAATAACACATTAGTCATTCAAAAGTGTTTGTTTTTTAATTTTTTGATCTCCAAGAATATGTGTCGATTCTGTTGCTATTGATGCTCTCTTGCTATTGATTTCTACTTTTCATACCACTGAGGTTTAATAGGATACAATTGATTACTTACTTTTTTTATATTTGTTAAAGTTTGTTTTGTGGCCTACGATGTGGTTGATTTTGGTGAAGGTTCCATGTGCCACTGAGAAGAATGTACATTTCCTATCTGTTAGATTGAAATACTCTACATCTATTAAGTCACATTGTTCTGTGGTGTAGTTGAGCTCTGAAGTGTCTTTGCTGATTTTCAGTCTGTAAGACCTATCGAAATGAATGTGGGGTACTGAAATCTCTCACTGTTATTGTGTCAGGGCTTATGTGACCTTTTTATTTTTTTATTTATCTTTTGGCTTTTGGTATTTGTTTTATGAAATTAGGAGTCCCAATATTTGGTGTATAAATGATTATAATTGTTATGTATTTTGATACGCTGTTCCTTTTATTAACATGTAGTGCTCATTTTCATTTCTTATGACTAGTTTTGGTTTGAAATCCAAGAATAGCTGCTTACTCTCCCTTGTTTATAGCTTCTGTTTGCTTGTTACTCTGATTCCCACCCTGTGACACTCAGTTTTTGGACAGCTCCGCTGGCTAAGTGTACTTCTTAGAGACAATGAAGAGAGGAATCTTCTTTTATAGCCATTCAGCCTGCATCTTTTTATTGTGGAATTGAGGTCATTTAAGTTTAAGCTTATTATTGAAGAGGCTTGCTATTTCTTAATATTTTGTTGGGTGATGTTTTTATTAGCTAAAGTATTGGCTTTTTTTTCTTTTCCCTGAAAGTTGACCAATTTTCTGGGTTAGGTTTGATTCTTTTTTTCTAAGTTCTCCTTTATTCATCTGTTTCTGTCATGAAGTGTCTTACTCTTTCCTGCTTAGGCCTCCTTATAGAATTGTCTGCAGAGATATCTGGGTTGACATAATTGCCTTGTTTGTTTTTATCTTGAAATACCCTCACTTCTCCATCTAGTTAGAAAGATAACATGGCTGGGTAGAGCATGCTCGGTTGGCAGTTATTACTTTCAGAGCTTGGAAGATACCGGTTCATTTTTTTCTGGCTTTTAGAGTTGTAGCTGGAAGGTCTCAGGTTATCAGATGCATCTGCCTCTGTGTGTGATGGTATTTCCCTCACAGCTCTTAGTCTCATTTCTTTATATTTTGGCATCTTTACTCTATTTTCTGTACAGAGGACTTTCAGGTCTATTCAGAGTTCTGCCTACCTCTTGTGTTTGTATGCGAGCTACTTTCCCCGGGTTTGAGAAGTTTGCTCTTATGATTTCATCAAACAATCAGCATTGGTCTTAGCTCCTTCTTCTACCCTTGTGTTCTGAGGTATCTTTTTTTTTCCATTTATCTCAGATGTCTCAGAAATATAGGTCATGTTCTTTACTTATTTGTCTCAGCAGCCTCTGGATTTCTGCTTTGGAGTGTTTTGAGTATCCTCGGTGTCTGTCTCCATCACTCTGGCTTTGCTCCTGCTTGTTAGGTTTCACTTTACTGGTGATGTAACCAACTACCCTGCTGATTGGCTGTAAAACAGTGCCCTAGGGAGGAGTACTTTGCTCTGCTGTACTTTGCTGATTGGTTTCCACCAAAAAGTTTCAATCCTATTGCTTAAGAGGAATAGGCAGGACAATGCAGCCTGTGGTTATAAAGGAGGCTTTGGTTGCCCAATAAAGTGAGATTTGCCCGACATTTCTCCCAGTCATGTGTGTCTGATGTGCCTCACCTCTCTCCAATGGAGCCCTTTCTCCTGCTGGCCTACCAGACTTGGGCTACCTGCAGGGGCCAGGGGTCCACAACCCCCCAACACTACAGAGGTAGGAGAACAGCTGTGAGTTCAAGGTCAGCCTTGGCTAGAGTGAGACTCTACCTCACAAAACAATATAAATAAATAAAAGATCTACATACAAGTTAAGAAGATTCCCCAGGTGCATGTGCACCCTTCTTTCTCTCCCTACGTTGCCTCTCTAGTTCCCTTTCTCTCTCTTTCTGTCTCTCTCTCTCCCTCTCCCTCACAGTGTGAGGAAGGGAATGTATGCATGAAAAACTGCTGTGCATCAATCTGAGAACATCAGCCAGAATAAAAGATGGCTCAAATCCGTGTTTCCTAGAAGACTTTCCACGGATGCAAGCTCCCAGAAAACAGCAGAGCTGCAGTGACAAGAAGCAACTAACTGGCCAAGCTGTGGTCACCAGAGATTAAATGACTGCCTCTAAATCCTAAACTTGAACCTCTGGATGGTGTAACTTTGAACGAGTGACTCACCGCCTCATAAAATGGGTATGAAATAGTCCTATTCCGCATAGAACCTGGGAATATTAAATGAGCTGATAGACAATAATCATGTGATCTTGTATTAGCTATTGTTTTTTCCAGAAAATATATTGTGGTCACATTTAGGAAGAAATGTGTTGAATGAAAGTTTATAGATTAGGGCTGGAGAGATGGCTCAGCGGGTAAGGCACTTGCCTCCAGTGCCTAAGGCCCCGGGTTCAATTCCCCAGGACCCACATAGGCCAGACCCACAAGGTGGTGGCCCTGGTGCTCTCTCTCTCTCTCTCTCTCTCTCTCTGCTTGAAAATGAATAAATAAAATATTAAAAAAAAGAAAGTTTATAGATTATTTTTGCATGATTCCTAGAGACTTTGAGATAAAAAGTTATCTATGAATCCCAAAGCATGCAGTTTATCAAATTTATTAGGGTGTGGGACCCTTACTGTGGGGGGTACAATTAATCTATTCAATATTTTTGGGAAAGCTGTTATATGTAATATAAATGTACTCAGATGTATAGCTACCCACATCTTTAGAGTCTAAAGTGACACTGTTGAGATATAGATTGATGTTATTAATAATAATTTTAACTAATATATAACGATCAGCTACTTTTTGTTCTGAAAAGTAAAGGAAGTCGTTTGGGTGTAACCATGTTGTTCATCTTCAGACCAGAATAAGGCACTCCCATCCCAAAGCTGCCTGCACTGCAGTTTTAGGTGTGTTTCCCATCAGCTGTTGTTCAGCCTTCATGCATCCCATAAGCCAGGTTAGCACAGTCCTTGCTCCCCTGCCTGGTGCTTTGAGAAGTGTGGGCCTCTGAGAGCTCTGTAGATGCCCCTCTCTTCCCTTTTCTTCCTTGGCACGCACTTCGTTCTATTGATCATGGAAATAAGCTAGACATACTCATATAATATGGCAAGGACTGCCCTCCACAGACTTTGGCCTTCCTCCGTCTTCTGTGGGTGGGTGGGCATGGGTGCTCAGAAGACATTGTATACAGATACTGAGGTGAGAGCTGACAAATCTCACAGCAACTTGACCTTGACGGAGTGACTGCGTGCTCACTATATTGAACGTTAAGTTCGAGGGGTGGATAATGTTTGAGGGGTTGGTGTTTCTTTTGTTTTCATCATATTTTTACAAAGATCAGTATCTTTGTTTACAGAATTGGGTGAGAAAAACTAGTCCTTTAGCACAAACATTTTGATAAGCATCAACCCAGGAAGTAGGAAATGACTTTAGCCTTTTTGTACCTGTGTGTGTGTGTGTGTGTGTGTGTGTGTGTGTGTAGAGTGTGTGTGGTGTGCCGTATGCACATGGAGTATGCAGATGCAGACGTGCTGTGTACATGCATGCAGAAGCCAGAAAGAACTCACGTACCATTCTCATGGCACTGTGCATCTGTGGACTTCCTTGCAATGGGCTCTCTCCTTCAACCCAAGCCTCTATGTTTTGGTTAGTGAGTCCCAGTGACTCTGGGGTCTCTGCCCTCACAGACACAGGTTACATGCTTTGATCTTTACATGGATTCTGGCAATGCAAATTCAGGGGCTCTGAGGCCCTTCCATGTTCCAATGCTTAACTGACACATACTCTTAACCACCGAGACTTTCCCCCAGCCAATTCCAGATATATAATATTCCCTATAAAAATATTATATTCCCTTTAAGAGCCTCAATTTTTATCTGAAATTAATTGTAAAGGGAAGCTATAGTGGCTAAGGAGCTAGATGTGTAATTGAAGGCACTTTCTCCTCAAGCCTGTCAACTGGAATTGTTGTAGAAGTATCCGGTAATAAACAGACAAAGCTTTTGCAGCAAGAGGAGAGGGGAGTTTAATTTACACCCAGGCCTGGGGGTCCATGCATAAATGAAGCATTGGCCACGAACCCCAGTTACAAAGATATTTTATAGTCGTACAGAGTAGGGTATGTGGCATTATGCAAATTACCATTGTCTAGTAGTTCACACATTTACAATAGGTCTCAGGAAATCAGATATTCTCCCCGGGTATTCTCTGGCCTTGTCTCTCCCAATTTCCTTATCACAGTTAAAGCAATTACTCCTTTTGTCTCACTGAACTTCAAAGATCTGGTAGTTTTTCATCTCGTAGCCATCTGTGGCCTGAAGAATGTAACAATGAATATAAGGGAGGGGGGCAGTGAGCTCACACTCATTTGCTACAATAGAATTTGGATCCCCAGCACCCACATAAAGCTGGTATCAGTGGCCCACACTCTATAGTCCTAATCAGATGGAAGTGGAAGCAGGAGAATCCCCAAAACTTGCAGTTCAGTTCCCAGGGGCAAAACAACAACAGAAGTGGAAGGTGAAAAGTAACACCCCAGGTTATCCTCTGACCTCCATGTGTGTGCTGTGGCGAGGCCGTGCCCATACATCACACACACACATGCACACACACACACACACACACACACACACACACACACTGTTCAAGTTGTAAACTCTCGAATGCTGAACAGAAATGGAGTGTAATAGGAAATTAAATTCCTTTCTATTTTGTCCTCCCTGCAGTTTAAGCGATTTACTTATAGTTTATATAAAGCCATGGATACATGAATGACAGGAAGTTACAGTAAAAACCATGGTATTTGGGCACTTTGTTTTGGAGACCAAGTTTCTGTTTTATGTTGATGCCAGGGAAGGAAGGAACAACAACTTCCCACAAAATGCCCTTTGATGCTTCTGTTAGAAGAAACTAACTGCCCAAGTGTCCTTCCCCAGCGTGACGCTTGTTCAGTCCCTCGGAAGGAAGGAGCAGGGCAAGAGTGGGGAGGCGGATCTCACCAGGATGTGACTCAGGGACCTGCGTTCTGAGAACAAAGAACGTATCCATACCTAGTGTCTACCAGCAAATACAACAGGAGTCCCAGCCAAGGCAGGTGAAAACTAAAGAAAAAGCCAGAAATTGTCATCAGGAGTATTCAATTACCCTTTCTTAGGAAAAACAGCACCATAAAATAGTCAAGGAAATTCCTTTAGAGTTATGTGTTTAGACCAATTGTTCATTCTTGAATTTTTTAATTGAGATTTGAATGTCACTTGAGACTGAAAAAAAAAAAATAGGACCAAATGGTGTTTCCTTTATTGCTACATAAATAGATTTTAAAACTTGAAAGAAATTTTAGGAGGTCATTAGGTGATGTCAGTTGGTTGCTTAGTTCTTAAATTGCTTAACATAATTGTTTGTTTGTTTTGAGACAGGCTCTCACACTTAGCTGATGCTGGCTTGAAACTCACTATGGAGCCCAGGCTGGCTGTGAACTCTTGGTGGTCGCTCTGCCTCACCTGCCCAAGTGATGGGACTGCAGGCAAGAGCCACCACACCAAGCAATTGCTTAACTTTTATTGTCCCTTCAGTGACTTGGCCTTTTTATTTGCCAAGAAAGGGTCTGTGTATGCACACGGAATAGACATCCTCACAAGCAAACGATGTGTGTCATTTGCCGTTCTTCTTTATCCCATGATGAGGGGATATTTTTTCTTCTCTCACTATGCATTATAAAGTTAGCATTGCCAGCTTCCTCATGGTCTAAATCAATGACAAAATAGAGATGCTATAAAAAATGAGTCCAAAAACTAGTGCCAAACGTGTGAGTCAAAAACTATGCCAAGGGCAAAGGAGATGGCTCAGTGGTTAAAGGCACTTGCTTGCAAAGCCTGATGGTCCACGTTTGCTTTCCCAGACCCCACAGAGAGCCAGATTTATAAAAATATATATAAAAGTGGTGCATGTATCTGGAGTTTATTTGCAGTGGCAAGAGGCCCCCTGACTCGTGCTCATTCTCTCTCTCTCTCTCTCTCTCTCTCTCTCTCTCTCTCTCTTCCCCCTCTCACTGCTTGCAAATAAATAAAGATGTATTTTTAAATATGCCAAAGTCTCACCTATATTATGGGCTTGCCGACGCCTCGCAGTGTTCGCCTTGGGAGGCCTGGCTTTGATGGCCTCGGCTCTCCTTCGGCTGTGTTTTTGCAGAAGGCGCTTTGGCGAATCAGTTCTCGTCTTCGCTGTCCAAAGTCGCTCTTCCCAGTTCAGAATCTCAAGTGCTGAGACTCAGTCCTTCTGCTTAGAGCTTCTGTTTCCCACACGTTGCTCTCTTTTGTTTGGCTTTGAAGGATTCTAAATTACGACTTTCTTTCTTCACAAGCTTGTAGCTTCTAAACACCAGGAACACGGCCTGGTCAACACACATCCGTCTGCTGCCCGCGTCCAGACAAGGGCATCCGTTCCTTGTCCGCTCGCACAACGCACGGGCTTCTGCCAAGTCTCCTCTCTGACCCGCTTCTTCCCAGTTTCTCGTTGTTTGGGAAGAGACTGTGCTGTCTGGCTTTTCCCTTTCATTTCAGGTGTGCAATTCACTTGCTCTCCCACCCACCCGTCCAGCATTCCCCTGCCTTCCAGGCGTGTTCCACTTCAGGCTGCTGTGCCAGGAACCTATGCTGATCTAAGTTGGGACAAAATGAGTATAAGAAATAACATTTTTGCATCATGCTACTGAAATTTTAGCTAGTACT
Source organism: Zapus hudsonius (assembly GCA_004024765.1). Taxonomy (NCBI): domain Eukaryota; kingdom Metazoa; phylum Chordata; class Mammalia; order Rodentia; family Dipodidae; genus Zapus; species Zapus hudsonius. The sequence goes on from PVHP010001060.1 coordinate 25,819, forward strand.
GAGGCACTATCTAGCCATCCTAGTAGATAATAAAAATGACATAAATGATACTGTTACATTCCATGATGACACATGGAAAATGGCACCAAAAGCTACAAAAAATAAATAAATAAACATTGCTTTGGTCTTACCAAAGTTAATTCCATTCCCCATAAGCAAATAATTCCATGCTTCTAGAAAAATTCACGGTACTCAGCTCTACCACTCAATAATGTGTGGCTATTGCTTTCTTCATTTTCATGTGTGTGTGTGTGTGTGTGTGTGTGTGTGTGTGTGTGTGTGTGGTTCCTTTGCATGAATGTGCACCTAGAAGCAGGAGATTGATGTTGGATATCTCCCTTTATTAACGCCACCTTATTGAGGGAGAGAATCTCTCAATGAACCCAGAGCTTTCCAATTCAGCTGGTCTAGCTACCTCTCCTCCCTTGCCTTGAGGATCCACCTGCCTCCAGATGACGCCCAGCACTTGCTTTTCCTGCTGGAGTCATTCCCTCTGCCTCCTGGTGCTATTGATGGAGGGTGTGCTGTGTCTGCATGAATAAGCGCTTATGTGTTTGAGCTCGTGTACACGAGGGCAGTCGCACATCTACGTGTGTGCACATGGAGACTGAGGTCGAATCAGGTCCCTTCCTTACTTGCTCTTCACCTAATTTGTTGAGACACGTTCTCTGCTTGAACCTAGAGCTGGTCAGTGAGCCTCGGGGCTTCTGTCTCCACCTCCCCAACACTGGGATTAGAGGCATGCGCCATCCCTGGCATTTTGCTCCGGTCTTCATGCTTATGCAGCAAGCATTCCACCACTGAGCCACATCTCCAGCCCCTTAATTGATCAACTTTAAACCCTAACCTCCTAATCAGAAATCGATTCCCTTATACCCAGCCACCAATCCCAGCACTATCCTTCAGCTCTCCTCATCCTCCTGATTTAATTATATCAAATTTTTGATGAAATAATATCTATAATACCATTACGAGTATGTAAAACATTGTTCACAGACATAGCCATCACCCCCCCCCCCCGCATTGCTTGGTCATGATCTGAGAGTCCTCCATCCCTAAGTTCTCGGGTAGAGGAGGGTCTCCAATGTTCCAGGCGGCCATGGGCACTGGGAGTTCTGTTAACCCTCCTACTTCAGCCAGAACTCGGTGCTGTACGTTCTGAGTCTTTTTGGGTGCTATAGAGAAAATGCACCACTTTCTCCTATGGTGTTCTCTTTGTGGACACCTTCAGCTGGGTCCGTTTTCAAGCAGTTAGTACTTTTTCATCTAATTTCTAGCTTCTAAATCTTTCACCTGCTGTTAGCTCCCCTTCTCTCTCTAACATTTGGGTTTATACCTGTTTTTATTCCTTATCATTATCTTAGCAGGCTTTGAAAGGACACAGATGCAAACACTCGTGTTACTATTGCTATGTTTATCCACAAAGCAAATAAATTTTTCAAATAAAAAATATTCCAGGAGAACTCCACTCAGGAAGGAAACACGCCTGTGGCCAGCCAGGGAGCACCTGCCAGGAGTCCAAGGAGGGAGTGACCAGCACCCGGAACCTCCAGCTGATCTAGATGGCGGATTCAGGACCCAGCCAGCCCACAACCTAACTGGGAGGGAGCCAGCCTCAGGCTCAGCTTGGGTGACAGCAGAGCCACCCAGAGAGTCTGTTTGTGGTTTTCAGAAAGCAGCAAAAGCCGTAGACAACCCAATTCTACCAACAAGCCATGGGATGATGGCTGACATCCTGGCAGGAGATGAACCACCCCTGGCCTATCATATAGGGCCCAAATGAAACCTATGAGCGAGTGGTGAGATAAACAAGAGACCTACCTCCTTAGCAAGTCAAATAACCCATGAAAGGTCAAGGAGACAGACACCAACGATATCACAACCCAAAGCAGAAGTCCAGAGACTTAAGATCTCAACAATAAAGCAGACTTAAAATTCACCCACCAAGACTCAGGGAACTGAGCAGAAGAGGGGGTGTAAAGAATGTAAGAGCCATGGTGAGGGAGAATATCCAGAGACATGCCCCCCCTCAACAACAACACACAACAGGAAACAAAACAAAAACTGGCTACCTCTTATGCAATTCATAACTCCCTACCCCATGGACTGATCCAGTATACCCATTGAGGAAGGTCCCCAGTGGGTTGGGGACAAGGAGGAGAGAAATGGGGGTACCATCGCACATTGCTCATACAATGTATCTAATTATCAATAATAAAGATATTGAATAAAAAATTTCTGAGCTCTTGGTAGACAGACCACCTCCCAGGAGACCCACAGCGCCTACTCAGTGAGAACACTGTCATCCTGAGAAGCATTTATAGGTGAAGGATTTTCTGAAGAGGCAAAGCAAAATCCCAGGACAAGCATTTCTCTCTCATTACGGTGGAGCCTCTTTCTGGAGGAACTTACTGTAACTTTGACCATATCCTTTTACTTATTTGTTTTCTTGTAGGATAAAAAAAGAACATTTTGTTTAGTCTTTTTCTTCTACAAATAAGTGTATGGGTGGGAAATGAGAAAGGGGTTGGGTTACGATTCTTCACTGGCCGAAGTGGTCTGGAACCCATGCATGTCCCCTGCCCACCCCACAGCCCTCGTGTGTGCAGTGCCTGACAAGCAAGACACCCTCAGTGCTCAAATGGTCAAGGACAGCAGTGGAAGGAGAAGGGGACTTTATCTTTTTTTTTTTTAAGGGATTACCACAGCCCTGGCGGCTTCCTCACAAACTGACCCAGGGACTCAACAGATGGAGGAATGTGGTTTTAAGTGTTCTGAGTTAATTGTACTTTTCTCTACTTGTAGACCTCAGATTGCTTGAACTTTTCATGGAAGTAAACGACCCAGCCATGCTAGGGGAGCATATCTGAGTGGTGTCTGAGAAATAGGCCCTCCATTTTATGCTTTCACCACAAAAATCTTTTACATATGTCTCTCTTCTTGAAATAATTCTAATTCTTCTTGGGTTTAACTTATTACAAGACATAGAATCTGCACTATATAATTCCTCATTCAAAAGTCAGTAAATATATATGATTTTTTTAATTATAACAAAATTTAATCAAAAGAACATTCATGAGCTTGTAATTAAGATTCCAAAATGAGACACAAATTCAGTTGTTTCTTACTTGGCTCCAGTCCCATCCTTTCATAAGAAATACACTCCCATGGCTGAGGAGATGGCTTAGCAGCTAAGAACACTTGCTACATAAAGATGAGGGCCTCTCAGTCCAGAGACTGTAAAGGTCTACTCCCCAAACTCATGTAAAAGGCAGGGCATGGGCAGGCACTTCTGGAACCCTAGTCTGAAGACAGAGACCAGACAATCTGAGGCTCACCGATGGACAGACCCTGTCTCAAGGAAATAAGTGGACAGGCAATAAAAGAACACGTTCTCACGTTCTCCGCTGGCTTCTGCATGTATATGCCTGGGGCACGTGCATCTGCACACACTCACACACCACACACACAACACCACACACATACTCTACAATCACATGCAAAGAGAAAGAAAAAAATATTATACAAAAGAGAAAACACCATCATGCAAGAACAAGCAAAGAGAACCAAAAACAAAAGACAGAGAGATGAAATCATTTTCCATCTTTCTTTATAATCTAAAAGGATGTGAATAGTAAGTAATTCCCTCTCACTACATATTTTATCTATGCATTTTCACATGAACTTGTAAGAATCACCACCATCCACCTATGGAATTCTTTCATCTTCACCAATTAAAATTGTGTTCATGAAAAAACAAGTTCCTCTTAAGTCGTACCACAAAAATAAATGTTCCACCTAAGTTTAATAAAGGCCACATCTGGAGAGGAAAAGTTGAGTTCATCAAAATGTTTTTGAGCCGGAGATGGTGGTGCACACCTTTTAGTCCCAGCATTCAGAAGGCACAGGTAGGGGGATCACCGTGAGTTTGGGGCCATCCCGAGACTACTTAGTGAATTCCAGGTCAGTTTGGGCTAGAGCAAGAGCCTACCTCCAACCCCCCCCCAAAAAAAACGCTTTTGAATTTCAATAGCATGGGAGAAGAAGGGCGGGGCTTTTATGGGTGCCATGTTCCTTGATGGGAGACTTCAGTGAGTCCTCAAAGAGCCCAGCAGGACAGGTGTTCGTTTCCCTATTTCACAGAGGACAGAAAATGAAGATCTGGTTTCCAGGATTAGCCAGGACATGACATGGTCAGGATTTGGACCTGTTTCTTTTAGCTTGAATTAGAGAGAGACCTCACGTATGGTGAGGAGAAGCACAGATTCTAGAGGAAGTGTGCTATGTCTGATTCTTGTGTGAAGTGAGAACTTGAATGGACACACTGTACTCATATTTCTGTCCATTATCCTTGTTTGATGCCTTTCCTTTGTGCCCATTGCCCTGAGGACCCTCCTCATTCCAAAGTCGTCTTTGTCTGGTTTCATTGTCTCATCACATTTGTCCTCCTCCATCCTCCAGGCCGGCATGTTTAAGGGTTATCCATGGTTGAAAGTTTCTAACTTTTCCTCACACAATGTACTATTTGTTCATGTATTGCTGGGTTTAGGGCTGCTCAATAAAATTGCCAATGAGGGGCTGGAGACATTGCTCAGTGGTTAAGGTGCTGGCCTGTAAAGCCTGATAACCCTGGTTTGATTCCCCAATACCGTAAAGCTAGATGCACACAGTGGCGCATGCACATGGAGTTTGTGTGCAATGGCAGGGGGCTCTGGATTTGCCTATTCTTTCTCTCTTCTCTCTCTCTCTCTCTCTCCCCTTGCAACTAAATAAATAAAAATATTTTTAAATGCCAACAATGACCTGTGTATGTGGAGGGAGCCACAGCCACTGAAACATCAGAATGGCTGTGACAGCAGATGCAGCAGGTTTTCTAATGGCTTAAACAAGACTTTTCTTCAGTTTCTTTTGACCCAGTGTACTCCCTGGGAAGGTGAGTGGAGGAGGGGAGGGAAAGGAAGAAGCGGGGGGCCTAAAGTCTCATGCTGCTCTAATGTAGACCATTGCCTGACCTCACTAACGGACATTCACTGGACACCCAGGTGGGGAACAGGGAAGGTGTTAGGGAGAAACTGCGTTCCTGAACTTAACTTACTGAAAGAAGTGTCCTTGAATTTAAAAGTAGCTACAAAAACCACATAGCAGATATTAGCCTCGATGATGAAACACAAGAAACAATTCCAAGAAACAGAAGGCTATAGTACTCTTAGTCTGCAGTGCTAAGAAGATTTCTAGCCCTTAAAGAAAAAGAAATGGCAGATGTATTTCAATACCAAAAGAGAAATGGCAATATCTTTATTGGTAGGTGATTTAAAAAATTTGAAAAGTATTTTGAGAGAGAGAGAGAGAAAGAGGCAGACAGAGAGAGAATGGGCACACTACGGTCTCCAGCCACTGCAAACGAACTCCAGACACATGTGCCACCCTGTGCATCTGGCTTTACATGAGCACTGGGGAATCGAACTCAGGTCCTTCTGCTTTGCAGGCAAATGCCTTAACCACTAAACCATCTCTCCAGCCCATATATGTAGATAATGTTGTTGCCAGTTTTGAATCTACAATCAAGAAAAACTTGGATCTATCATAATGGCAATTAAGCAAACACAATAGTTCAATATCTTTATTCAACTTTGACAGTAACTTACTGGAAAAATTAATAAGGAAATCATATCCACGTAGAACTAATTGCAACAAATTTATTGTATAAAGCAAAAAACATGGTAAAGTCAACACTCAAGCACAGCACTTTGAACCCATAACCTTCCATTCCTTTTCTCCCGAAGCCCATGGCTTTCTCACAGGGAAGTTTTGGCACAGCCATATCTGGGTTTTTACCGCTGCAGTTCCCCACCGAGTTCGTGTCCTCTAATGTAAAAGAATTATACACAGGGACAGAAATATGTTCTTATCACACATTTATTCTAGATTAATCAGTTAAGGGAAGGGGGAATTGGATAGGAAAGCCGCCCAGTCACCATGTGGTCTGTGAGATTTATAATATCATATTATTTAAGGGAACATGGGGAGTTACAGAGTTCTCCAGCCACCAGTGTGGGGAGAAAAATGTGGAGAGTTACTGTTTAGCTAAACAATCAGCATAAAAAAAAAAAAAAAACAGGGCTCCCATCATGAGAAGGAGAGGTTCATGTGGGAAAAATCTGGAGCTCCATTAGGCTGGGGTGAGGGAAGGCCTTACCTTTCTAAGGCTGGGAGATTCAGCAGTCCTTCTGCTGGCCTGGCATGTGGAGAGGAGAGTGCTTTTTTCTCAGAAAGTTAATTTAAATTTTTCCTAGGTGAGTCAGAGAGACAGCTGATTGGCTCATATCTGACCAATCAGTTTTAGCACCTAGGTTATAGCTCTAGATAGACATCTCCCACTGAAGGGGAGTCTGTCTCTGGAGCTGCATGACCCGTCACAAGTTTAGTTCAGTTTCAAAAGTCCTCATAGTCCCTAACAGTTCCAACACTGTTTACGAGTGAAAGTGTAGAGTCTTTTCTGATACCCGGGCAAACTCTCAACTGTGAACTCCTACAATATTAAAGAACGTGTCAGTACAAAACAAGCATTTCCAATTCACAAGGAAAGAATGGGGACATAGCAAGGAATGGCCAGACCAAAGCACAACAAAAGCTGAGCAAGGCTAAGTCTACATCTGTAAGCTTAGTGTCTGACATCTGGAACTGAGATGGGGTCATCCAGGCTCCAGAGGGCTGGAGTAGATCAGCCTCTCCAGTTGTGCAACTTGTAACCTCGCTCATGGGCCAAATGCACCCTGAGTCCACCGAATTTTCTCGGAAAATATCCCACAGTCCTGGCATCTCTAAGCATGCTGGGGTCTACCTTCCATTTTGCGGTTCATCACCCTTCACAGCTTCCCACAGTGGCATCTCAGGGCCCCTGTGCAGGAATTCTGACGCCTCCCTTCGTTGTTTAGCCTAAACAGCTCTCTAGAACTGTGGTATCCTATTTCAGGACCTTCTTCTTCTTGCGTCATTCATTCTTTTGACACCAGAGTTGTCAAGTCATTGTTTCATATCCTGGTGCCCATGGAACCCAGTGTAGCAACTGCTGTGTGCTGATCTTGGGGAGCAGGGACCTCCTTCAGCATTCTTCCTTCAGGCCTTTTCCTTTCAAAAGAATCACGTTCTTCCTATTTTGGGTCTTCAAAGGGTTGGGTCTTGCCCTCATGCATCTTCCCTTTTGTCTCAGAGCAATAGATTTCCATTCAATGGTGGCAGTCTCTCAGACAGTCACAGAAAATGCAGCTGCAGTCGCTGGGCCTGGCACTTTAAATGTGCTTAGACTTCTTTCCATGTAAAACTTTGTATTTTTTACATTTTTATGCTCTGCATTTTCCTCTCACTATGGGACTAAATTGAGTAAGGAAGGAGAAACCATACCTCAGACTAATGCTTTCCTGCTTTGAAATTTCCTCCACCAAATACATTAATCTTTTTAATTCAACTTTGTTCAAATTCTTAGGACATGAGCAAAATATAGTTGGTGTTTCTTTTCTTTTTCTTTTCTTTTTTTTTTTTTAACCAGAATGTAACATGAACTGCCTTTTGCCCAGTGCCCTATAGAGGCATTTCCCCCTCTTAACCTTCATCATGAGCAAAACCTCCTCAGTCCACATTTCTCTAGGCTTTCTGGTTTTCCAAACTTCCACTAGAATGACCACTAAGCACTGTTTACAGCATCGTAAGGCTTGTCTAGAATTCCAAATTCTTCCGTACTCTTCCTAAAAACCAGTTCAAAAAGACCAAGAACCAAATGGTTAGATTTGTGATAGTAATAACCCTACTTATTGGTACCAATTTTTGTACCAGTTCCTTTCTCGTAGGTGGGGCAAAATACCTGACCAGAAGCCATTTATGGAAGGAATGGGCTTATTCCAGGCCCAGTTTTCAAGGGGAAGTCTTGAGGTAAGGAAAGTATGGCAAGAGCAGGAAACGGATGTCACATCATCACAATAGGAAGGAAGTAGAGAGAGGGTGATGACTGTTGCATACTCAGATAGCTTTCTTTCTTCTTTTTATATAGTCAGGAACTCAGACCTGGGATGCTGCTGACCACAGGTACTTCCCATCTTGCGATGGTTAGGTTTTGTTGTCAACTTGATTTTTTAAATAATCTTGGGTGGGTCTCTGATGTTATTCACAGGAAGGCAGCCCTATTTTTAGAGGGCAGGATGTAAGGAGCCTCAGGGAAGCTAAAAATGAACCTCCCTTCCTACGATGACAGTGCAAGAAGGAAATTCCAGAGACTCAGGAAGCCAAAAAGTCTGAGATAGGGTTGCAAGAACCTACCCTAAGGATATATAAAGGGAAAGGAAATCTCTCCTTCCACTTGCCTCCCTGCCTGCCTGGCTGATGGTGCATCTATTTGTTGGCATTGTGATGAAGTTTCCTCTGCCTTCCAGCCTGGACTGAAGACCAGGGCCTCCTCAGGAAGCCTTTAGGTCTTCAGTGCTGGATTGGAACTTTTGAGGCATCCAGCCATGTGGATTCAGTGTCTACTGGTTTCTCAACTCTTGGGCTTGCAGAATATAATTCAATAAATTCTTTAAAAAAAAAAACTACAAGATGGGCATGGTAGCGCACACCTTTAATCCCAGCACTTGGGAGGCAGAGGTAGGAGGATTGCTGTGAGTTCAAGGCCACCCTGAGACTACACAGTGAATTCCAGGTCAGCAGGTCAGCCTGGACTAAAGCAAGACCCTACCTCGAAAAAAAAAAATACAATTCATTCTGTTGGTTCTATTCCTCTAGAGAACCCTGACTACTAATCTAATGGAGAAAATCTATCTCAACCAGAAATTTATTTCCATGGTGATTCCAAATCCAGTTAAACTGACAGAAATACCTCAAGTTGCATGTGGCCTTAGTTCCTTTGCCCATGTGCACAAGGCCTTTTGTTTTGGGAGTTGGGGGATTTTGCCCACTTAACTCTGAATGATTATGTCCAAACCCTCTCCCATACCCAACACTTCATGACACACCACTAATAAGCTTCCACCAAAGCCTTCTGATCCACTATGTCACCCAACCCAACTGACAAACAGGATCTACTTAAACCATTAAACCTTGAACTTCCTCTAGCCTTCATGGGCAGGACCCACTTAGTTCTGCTAATCACCTCCATTGCAAATAAGCTATCAGTTCTCAGTTGTTGGATTAGTGTTTCTCAATTAAACCTGGTTCCTGGGCTAAAAGAACAATACATCCCCACACTCAGAACATGTAAGGCCTCATGTCTTCATCCTATCCTAGAAAGATTCTCAGAGAATCACCTCTCACCTAGCCCTGCCTACTTCTGTGACCTTCTGTAAAATCTCCAACTTCTATTCAAAAGACAAATGGGTGAGACCATTCCCTCCCTTCCGCCTACCTTTGATGTCTCTATATTACAAGGTGGAGGGATTCCTTCAGATAATCTTCTCTAAACTCTCACTGCTGACTAGCTCTGAGGATTGCAATTCCAGTTTACTAGAATAAATTCCTTGAGCTGCTGTTTCCAGAGGTGCATCATACAGCTCACCAAGACTGAAATCAAGTTCTTTGCCTTTGTTCTTCTAAGTCTTGTCTCTGCATCTTCCTCGGCTCTGGTCTTTGTTTTCACAACATTGTGTCTGCTCAGCACCAATTTAAAAAGCTCCTGTAATCTAAAGTGCAGCACAATCTCCTACCCAGAGAAACAGTGTCAATTTTCAAATAGGTCAAGCCACGGATATCCCGCCCTCCTATCCACCACAATCCTCCGGTTATTGCATTCCCTGGGTCACACATCAAGACTCTTTCCTCACAGAGTAAAATTTCTTCCCTATTCCTTAATTTTGAATGTCCTGGCTTGAGAGGCGGTGGTACATAGGGGCAGAGAGGGTCAATCAGACTGCTTCAGAAGCAGAGATACTAAGCATTATAATCATCTATCCCTCCATGAGACAAAGAACCCATGAGAGGAATCTGTTCTTGGTGTACTGGCTCAAAGGAATGCATGCATGGCATCATCTGAGATCCCTATGAAGACCAGGGGTTGGAAGACAATAGTGGAGAGAAGGCATTACTGATGGAACTTGCCAGGAGAGAGGTGGTGTTCGATTCCCAGCTCTCCACACTGCATAGGTCCGTGCTCACTGTGTGTTAAGAGGGTAATTCAGCCCCAGGCTGGATAGGTCTGTGTTCTATGTGTGTTAAGAAGGTTAAGCAGGACCTTAGGACTGGCTTTAGTAGCTTTGCTGGAGCCCATGGTGGGCACTATCTTTATAAGGCAGGAGACACCCTGGCAGATCTGAGTGACTTGGAGTGGAATGTAAACCAGGTTCTTAAAGTGGTAAAACAATCAAAATGGGATTAGAAACGGAAACAGAAGGAAAGGGGACTTTCCAGGTTACTCAAGGGTAAGTGTGACAAGTTAGTGTGGAGCCAGAGTTCCTAAGGAAAGGGCTGACCAAAAGCCAAATTCTGTGCTGGTGAGCCTCTGGAAGTCTCAAGCGGAAAGCACAGATCTCAGAAAGTGCAATTAATAAACCAGTGAATGGGAAAGAGACTAAGTTTGTCCCAAGGGTAGCCAGTGATGCCCCCAGCATGAGCCATGTACTTTTCTCTCCAGGTAAAGGCATGAAGAGGTTGGAAATAGTTTGTCCATCCTGAAACCCTGTCGGCAGTCAGGTGTGGGGAGTTGAAAGCTTAGGGCCACAGTGCTGGCCTAGAGCCTGTCAGAACAGAGGCGTTGGCTCCAGCAACATGCAAGACAGGCTCGAGAGCAGCCCTTGGGCCTCAGCTGGGCTGAACAATATAAGCTGGCCACCAGAGGTCAGAGGTCAGAGGTGGAGAGATGTGCAGACGTCCTGCAGTGGCAAAAGCACCCCAGATAAGGAAGCAGGACAGCTCATGGGAAATGATGGAGAAACCAGCTACTCTGCTCTCTCCCATACTGTTCTTTGAGAAAACAGTTTATACATGTGATGGAATCTTTTTTAAAAATTCTTTTTAAAAAATATTTTTTTGTAAAAGAATTTTTATTTATGTTTCTGAAAGTGAGGGAGTGAGTATGTATGGGTGTGCCAGAGCTTCTTGCTGCTGCAAATGAACTCCAGACACATGCATCACTTTGTACACCTGACTTTACCTGGGTACCAGGGAATTGAACCCAGCCACCAGCAGACGTCATAAGCAAGTGCCTCTAACCAATAGTCAAGCTTCACAGCCCAAATCTTTTAATACTATATTGGACCTTGTTAAAATTTCCTTCAGTATCTCTTAGCTGATGTCTCCTGAGATTAAGTGGTGCCCGCTTGGAACAGATGAGAGTGGGCCTCCAAAGATCCTTCCTACCATCTTTCAAAAGTTTCATTATTTAAATGGTATAGTGCTTACCTATGGGTGTCATAGATCTGGAAAAGCATCTTTAAAAAAACAGTTAAATAATAGTAAGTGTTTAAAAGAAAATCTCCTATATGAGAGAAAAGGCCTCTGCTAAAAAACTATGGGGGTAATCATTTAAGATCCTAAAGGGAAGATATAGCTCTATCTGAGCCTGGGGAAATGTTTTCACACAGGAACTTACCTAGGATAGCACCTCAAGCACCTGGGAGAATGTTTTACATATATGAAGAATCCTATCTCTGATCAGGCCCTTTTGAAAAGAGCTCTGCAGCCAGCCCAATCCTCATTTAGATGGTCCCCTATTGTCCCTCAATAGACAGTCTCCCAGGAGGCCCAGACCCAGGCAAACTTTACCTACAGTCTTTAAAAGCGCCTGCAGAGAGCTTTTCCAGGGACATGACTTCAGATATGTCTGTCCACTCTCTGCTCCTGGCTGAATAAAGGAATCCTTGTCTGAGCTCAAGTCTGGTCTGTCTTCTGCTTCAATTTCCTTATAGATCCCAATGCAAGAAGTGACCTACCTCCCTATGGGTTGTTGAGAATGGAAGTTTCTCAAACACCCAAATGATAACAGCTAGTAATGCTGTTGGCTTCACACCAGAACTGGATGGTCAGACTCTATAGCTAAAGACACCACACACATTGGTTGCAGGATATGGAGAAATCAAGCTGGGACTGGCCTGAAGATCTCTTCCGTTTTATTGGCTTTAATAGTTGCAGAAGGTGGTATGTGGGCTGCTGGGAGAAAATTGTTATCAATAATCCTGTTATGGACCCTGCATGCTATAATACCAACATGTCAGGCAACATGTGCCCACAGGTTCAATAGAGGCATGACTGCTGTGGACGCGACCAACAGCTTTATGAGTGGATGTAAGGCAAAGTCCCCAGGAGAGAGTTCATGTCTGGTACTACAAGCGAAGGCAAAAGCCCAAGGCTCAAGAGGTCATAGGCTCCAATAGGAAAACACCTGCTGTTGTTTTGTTAAATGGATGTGAAGTGTGGTTGTTTTGCCTTCTCAACATTCCTTTTACACCCAGGGAGTACTGTGCTTATCACTATTGCTGTCACATTCAACTGAGCTCAGCGGGAAACTTCTGTTTTTGAGATGAACGGTACTGCAGAGACTCATAACCAGTCAAGCTCCCGAGACTAAAGGACTCTTGCTGTGACATAGTGACCAGATGCTTAGCCACAGATCAAACCCTCCAGGACAACGTTGAGGGGAAAAAATCTCCAAAGAGGGCAGAAAGAGTATAAGAAGCTGAGGTGAGGAGTTGAAAAGGAATTTCCTCCAATTGAAACATTCCCCCGGGGGGATAACGAAGGCTCTTAAGATCCAAGAAGAAAACAAAGCCCAAACTTCTAAAACTCACAAAGCTCCTCCAAAGCCATATAAACAGTAAACAATCTCCAAAGATGTCCTCGAGCTTAGGAGGCAAGCACTTTACCTGCTGAGTCACTTCCTCAACCTCTGGATGGCATCTCCATAAACATGTATAATTGTACTTTGCCCATGTTACCCTTCCTTGTCGCCTTTCCTCCCCATAAATACCCTTTATGTCTCACAAATATTTTATAGAATACTTATGTAGATATGCCTTTGTGCTTACATCCTTGACCACAGTTTTGTGCTTAGTGACTCTTCCATTTCTAAGAAGTAGGGCTGTAACAGAGCACAAATATAGAGGCTCACACAATAAATCTGACTCAGGGGAAAATAGTCACAAGCAATTCATAATGGTAAGGGGACCATGGAGGTTCTTGAGAGAAACACTGCTTTAAGGCTTCTAGTTTAATAGACATCTGAAAAATATCATCAGAACACGTAAGTGGTCCCATACAAAACTGAAATTTAAATATTATTAGCCCTCACATAATATTTCCTAAAATAATAGCTCTGAAGAAAGCCATACCTTGGGGATCCCCACGGTCTTCTGTGGCAATATATTCCAGATGCATGTAAGAAATTATCTCCAGAGTCATGCCTTGCAGATGAGGTGGAAACAGCCCGGAGGCCTTCTGGGTCAAGTTTCCTCTTTCACATTGTTAGAAAATAGGAAATGATCATTGAGATCATTAGGTGCTAATGGGTTTAATCTAATGATTGGTATGTTCTGCAGTTGGCTATAAATATACATAGCCAGATTTTGGCGGTATTACCTCAATCTTTCATAAATGATGCATGCAGTGTTTTCAAGGAAAAACATGTTAGTGAGAATTGCATTATACTTCATCAGGAAACATATCCCACTGGTTTGGACCATTTAAGTACAGTATGAAGGGATGTGCTTGGATTCTAGAACTCATACCTTTCTTTAATTGTGTATAATTTCTTTATTTCTTATTTTATGTATTTATTTCTGGTTTTTTTCTTTTTTATTAAACATCTTTATTATCTATAATTAGCTACGTTATATGAGCAAATCTTAGATGGTACCCCCATTTCCCTCCTCCCTGTCCACAGTCCACTAGGGATCCTCTTGGGTGGGCATACTGGAGCAGTCCATGGGGTAGGGGATTATAAATTGCTCTAGAGGTAGCCAGTTCCCCCCCACCCCCCATTTTTGTGTTGTTGCTGAAGGGGTCAATATCTCTGGATATTCTCCGCACCATGGCTCTTACATTCTTTCCATCCCCTTCTCTGCTTAGTTCCCTGAGTCATGGTGAGTGAGTTTTAGGTCAGCTTTATTGTTGAGATCTTAAGTGTCTCCGAATTTCTGCTTTGGATTATATTGGGTATCATTGGTGTCTGTCTTCCTTGACCTTTCCTGGGTTATCTGACTTGCTGTGGTGATAGGTTTCTTGTTTATCTCACCACTGCTGTCCATGGATTATTTTGGGGGGTCATTGCACACTAACACCCCGGTTCATCCATAGAGCTGTGCGGACAGTCTTGGGATCGCAGTGAGCCAATGAGAGGAAGAACTCTCGGGAGACCATTGCAGTGAATAGCTCGTTTATTAGATTGGTGAGGGTTGCTTTTATTTAGAAGGAAAAGAGAGGCAGGAGCATAAGCACCAAGGGGATTGGTGGGGGCAGGGTGGCTGTGGATGTTTCAGGGAAGGATTGCTAGGGGCCAGCTGCATAGATAAGCGAGAGGGACTTTTTTATTGCCTGGGCCTTGTTATCACCTTATAGCTGAATTATGTGAACTTTGATAAACTCAGGCCTTGAAGTGTCTGGACTTATAAGGGTTTGCTGGGGCCCACCAGGTAGCTCAAGGTTTGGGGAGGGAAGGAGATGGCAGCAGAACTCCTGCCGGTCTCAGGATGAGATAATCGGGGTTTTAGTCCAGTCTCAATTTTCCTTTAACCCTGTGTCCTCCATATCCCTCAGTAGGGTCCCACAGCTCCCCCTTTTTGTCTTTATAATAGAGCAGTGGAATCACAATCCTCTGTTGTTTTAGGCAAGGTTTGATACTGTACTAAGACTTGGTTGGTTGTGGCCCGAGCAATGTTAGTTATTTGTCGTTTGAGAAACTGAATGATGTAGAGGACAATGAGTAGCAGGGTCCCGGCAGCAAGGAGGGGGCTGAGGAGTGGGAGGAGCCAGGGAGAGGTTTGGGGAGGGAATGAGAGGGCGGATGAAGTCATGCCAGTCTCAAGATGAGATAATCGGGGTTTCAGGCCAGTCTCAACTTTCCTTTAACCCTGTGTTCTCAGTGCCTCTCTGCAGGGTCCCACAACCACTTTCTCATAGATTTCATTTGGGGCCTACCTGATATGCCTGGAGTGGTTCATCTCTTCCCAGAATGTCAGCCATCACCCCACAGCTTGTAGATGGAATTGGCTTGTCCATGGCTCTCTCTCTGCCTCCTGAAACATACAAACAGAATATCCATCAGAAAGTGAGATCCATATAGGTTAAATGAGACAAACATTGCTAATTTGGCAAGATTCTAATGGGTGCAGCCTCTCTGTAGCTCTCTGGTAGTGGGAATTTCCCCCTGAAGCCCAGGCTCTTGGCCCCATAAGATTTTGCCATGGATCCCAGTTCCAGTTAAGGGTTCCTTGTCACTAGCAGATCTCTTAGCCATTCTGAAAGCCTCTGATTACCCACCTAGGTTTGGCACCACTATTGCACAGGTGAGCACCTCTTGACTTGCTAGTCTCTTCCATACAGTAGTGTGTTCAGCATTCTCATGACATCAGTCTGAATTGTTTATCAGTGTTCTCTGCTTTCTCCAAATATCATTGACCAATTTCCCCTGGAACCTCCTGTAGTGCATGCCAGTGCTACACATGCTACCATCTGGGAGCTGGTTACCATTCTGGATCCAGCAGGGTCTCTCAGTGTTGCATGATGACATTCTGTGGTATCTTCAGAAATAGGGGCTTACTGTTGACCTGGGGTGGGTTTTCAAGAGCTTTGACCAAAGCCTCTCTTGTTTTGGAGATCTCATGGGTCTCTTTGATCAACAGCTCACTGTGTGAAGGAACCAATGACTGGGACTGGGGGTTGCAAGCCTGATCAAGATTTCATGGGGTTAGGCTTACTCCCATTCTATTCATGGCCCCTCTTACCTGGCGATGCCCCTGCTTCCTCAGGAACTTATTGAATGAAAGTAAGGAATTTATGGTATTGCTTCATTGCTGATTTAGCTAATTGTCCAATTACAAATCCACCTTCTCTCCCATTCCTCCCCCACCTCAATTCCTTCCATCCCCTTTTACAGACTCTCAATTCACCTGTCAGTTTTGTTTAGAGTTTAAGCTTAACCTGGCTGGTTAGGAACCACATAGGAGGGAGAGTATGTGGCATTAGTCTCTCTGTTCTTGTGTGAGTTCACTAAGTATGATCTGCACCAAGTCCATCCACATTTCTTTAAATTTCATTATGTCATTTTCCCTTTCAGCTGAGTAGAATTCCATCGTGTAAATGTACCACAACTTTGATATCCATTCATCTAGAGACGGGCATTTGAATTGATTCCAATTCTTAGCTATTATGAATTGAGCTGCTATAAATATGGTTGAACAAATGTCTCTTTGCTGAGGCATGAAATCTTGAGGGTAGATGCCCAGTAGAGGGAGAGCTGGGTCTGTTGGTAGCTCTATATCCACCCTATTCAGGAGTCTCCACACTGCTTTCCATAGTGGTTGTACCAGTTTTCTATCCCACCAGCAGTGACTGAGTATTCCTTTTTCCCCAATGCATCCTCGTCAGCATCTATTGTTGGTAGAATTTTTAATGATTTCCATTCTGACTGGAGTGAGGTGGAATCTCATTGTAGTTTTTTTTTAATATTTTATTTATTCATTTTCAAGCAGAGAGTGAGAGAGAGAGAGAGAGAGAGAGAGAGAGAGAGAGAGAGAGAGAGAACCAGGGCCATCACCTTGTGGGTCTGGCTTATGTGGGTCCTGGGGAATTGAACCCGGGGCCTTAGGCACTGGAGGCGAGTGCCTTAACCACTGAGCCATCTCTCCAGCCCCTCATTGTAGTTTTGATTTGCATTTCCCTGATGCTTAAGGATGCTGAGCACTTTCTTAGCTGAGTCAAGGCCATTTGTGTTTCCTCCTCTGTGAATTCTCTGTTGAGATCAAAGCCCCATTTTGCAAGGGGGCTGTTTGATATTTTATTATTTTTTTGAGTTCTTTGTAAGTTCTAGATATTAGACCTCTGTCTGTGTTATAGCTGGCAAATTTTTTCCCAGTCTGATGATGGTCGATTGACTCTGAGTATGGTATGTTTGCCTGTACAGAAGCTTATAAGCTTGATGAGATCCCATTGGTTAAGTGATTGCTGTACTACCTGGGCTACTGGAGATTTGTTCAGGAAGTTTTTCCCTATTCCTGTCTCGTGGAGAGTTCCTCCTATTTTTTCTTCCAGGGTTTTCAGAGTTGCAGGTCTTATATTGAGGACTTTGATCCATTTTGAGTTGATTTTTGTGCATGGTGACAGGAGTGGGTCTATTTTCATTTTTTTACAAATATTTATCCAATTTGTCCAGCACCATATGTTGAAGATGCTATCTTTTGTCAGTGAATATTGTCGGCACCTTTGTGAAAGATCAAGTAAATATAGTTACTTGAACTGGTCTTCAATTCTGTTTGATTGGTCTGTCTGTCTATTTTTATGCCAGTACCATGCTGTTTTTGTTATTATGGCTTTCTAGTATACCTTTAGATCAGGAATGGTGATACAACCTGGGGAAGTTTTTTGTTGTTGTTTTTTGTTTTTTGTTTTTCACTTAGGACAGATTTGGCTATCTGAGGCCTTTTGCCATTCCAAATAAATTTTGCGATTATTTTTTTCAATGTCTGTAAAGAATGAAGCTGGGGTTTTTATTGGCATGACATTGAATCTGTATATTGCTTTTGGAAGAATTGTCATTTTTACTAGATTAATTCTCCCTATCCAGGAGCATGGACTATCTTTCCATCTTTTCATATCCTCCTCTATTTCTTTCTTGAGTGTTCTTATGTATTCATTATACAAGTCTTCCACATCTTTGGTAAGTATTATTCCAAGGTATTTGATTTTTTTGAAGCTATTGAAAATGGAACAGTTTCTCTGTTGTCTTTTTCTCTGTTTGTCATCTGCATACAGCTTGAGTTGCTGTGTTGTGTTATGTTGGCTTCTGCCCATTTCTGTATAAGGGACTAGTTTTATTTTTTTTTAATGCAGGAGCCAATATAGGTTCTTGTTGGGTATTCAGTGAGTGCTCTTTTCTGGGTACCATTGGGTTTGGGATAGCATTGCAACCACAGATGCATGAGTTGTAAAGGATACAGGTGTGTTAGTGGTTCTGGGCTGGGCTGGTATATAATATGGTATGGAGGACACCTGCAGGACCTGGAGGCCTGTGGGAGAAAAGTAATTATGAATAATTTTAATGTGATAATGATATCTAATGATATGTGGATATATATACACATTTGTTTGTTAGTATCTTTGTTGTAGAATGGAGTGATGGCATTATGTAAAATTAGATAATGTAAGTTAGAAGCGAAAGAAGTTAAAAATAGACCAAACAATGGAAAAATAAAACTTTGTGCCACAAATTCTTATCTTTTGGTGCCATTGCACAATAAATGCAGATTTAAAATTACCATCCAATAATTGAGGAGCCTTGTCTGTAAGCACCTTGTGTAGACCATGTCTCTTGTGAGTACTATAGGGCTGCAGTCGACTGCAAACATCAACTACACGTGTGTACATGCTAAGGTGCATGTCACCTTGGGATGTAAGAATTAAGCCTCAGAAAATGTGTGATGTCAACTAGCCTCACACTTTTTTAAGAGTCGAT
This sequence comes from Zapus hudsonius, assembly GCA_004024765.1. Taxonomy (NCBI): domain Eukaryota; kingdom Metazoa; phylum Chordata; class Mammalia; order Rodentia; family Dipodidae; genus Zapus; species Zapus hudsonius. The sequence continues at coordinate 44,459 of PVHP010001060.1, forward strand.
ATAAGCATCACATATTAGAAATCAAATGGTTTTATACACAAAAATGATGACTGAATGCTTGACAAATTCTAAGCACTTTTTTCTAAATGTATAGCTAAAAATCTCTAAACTGCTTATGAATGGTCTTGTTTAGTATATGACCAAACCAAAGACAAGAGAAATGAGAGACAGTGAGATCGCATATCTAGTACATGACGGCCTTGGTACATATGTTCCATCCTCTGAGCCCAATACCAACCTTTCCGTAGCTGTGTCACTGCTTTTCCCATTGACTTGGGATGACTGTGGAGGGTTCAACCAAAATCTAAATTTGTAAATAGCAATAAGTTAAACAAAGACACCTTTATATTTCTTGCTTCTGGAATACAATGGATTGCCCATTCTAAGTTTACTTTAGACCTGAGATTTATATCAGCTCTCTCTCTCTCTCTCTCTCTCTCTCTCTCTCTCTCTCTCTCTCTCTCTCTCTGTGTGTGTGTGTGTGTGTGTGTGTGTGTGTGTTGAGGTAGGGTCTCACTCTAGCCCAGGCTAACCTGGCACTCATTTTGTAGTCTCAGGCTGGCCTCAAACTCATGGTAATCCTCCTACGTCCTGAGTGCTCAGATCAAAGGTGTGAGTCACCACTACCAGCAGATTTAGCCCTTTGGTCTAATTATCTCAATAAACTTAGTAAATATTTTATTCAAAATTTTATGAAACAAATTTCATCACAAGTAATGACAGAATCACATATGCAAGATGGCAGAACAGCAAACAGGGAGCTTGTTCCTTTCTGTAACAGGCCCACTCAACAACTACCGGGCAAAGTCCCTCTGTGAGAACCAGCAGGAGTCCTGAAGGAAAGATGAGCACCGAAGTTCGTGGGGAATTGGAGAGCCTGCTTTCAGGCTCTCCCTGAGAAGGGTCAGAGGAAGGCCACACGCAGCACCCTGACTGACTCCCTCCAGCCTATCTCGGAGCACTGTCAAGACCTCGCTTATGCTAACTGCCCAGGTTCAGTGAAAACAGAGAAGACGATGTGGGCTGGCAATCACCATACACCTGTATTCTGTCCAGAGCTCAACATAGAGCAAGCGGATGAAAAGCCTCAGCCCCACATCTCTTCATTCAGATGTGCAGGATCACACAGAGATCTACCATCCACGAAGGCTGTCACGCAGCCCTGACAAACCTCAGCATGTGTTAGTCACTTGTGGGTAATAAGTGCTAATATGTGGTGCAGGCTGGAAGCATCAAGCCCCAGAGCCCTTCAGCATATCTCAGCAGAGAGCAGACCAGAAGAAACAGATTAAGCATCTAATGCTTCTCAAATCTGTAAAACGGAATCCGGATCCAGAATCAAGACCCCACGTTTCCTGAGTGCTTCCATGGCCCTCAGGGCATGTGTGAATCCAGCATTATGTAGCTGCCCAGGGCCAGTGAGAGCAGATGGTTTCATCCGGAACACACAGCTTGACCTCACAGCCTTCCCACTGGAGCGCTGCAGAGTGACGAGGTGGGAAAGCTCAATCCCAATTCTCCCTGGGAAGAAGAAGTGCTCCAAGAGCATTCAACGATCCAACTGTTCTGAAGGCTGCCTGGGGAACTGGCTTTAGTCTTCTCATTGTGGAGCCCTGGTGGGATTCAGGTAGATGCAGGAGGGTCTCTACAAACACAGGAATCAGGATAGACCAGCCCAGGACGGAAGGGTCCCCAGGATCCCTGGCCAGGCTCACTGTTGAGCATCTTTACCTAAATGAGAGCAACATGTAAAGACTGAGAAACTTGACTGCTTTGTTTAATGCACACACGGCAGGCAGGGAGATAAGGCTGAAGAAACAGAGAGACGTATATTTCAGTTAAAAGAATAAGAGAAACCAACCCAGATGAAGCAAATTATTTGATTTGCCAGATAATAGAGAATTCAAAATAAACATCAAATAGCCGCCACAAAGCTATTCACTGAGATCAGGACACTAATACGTGAACAAAGTGAGAATTTCAACAGAGATTGAAGAAAAGTTCAAGCAGAAACTGTGAAAGAGGAAAAACTGCAATAAATGAAAAATTCACTCCTGATATGCAAACTAGATCAAGGCAGCCGAAGAGCCCAGCCTATCAGCAAACCTGAAGACAAGACCCTAGAGATGCTTCTGTCAGCAGAGCAAACTGGAAAGAGAAACAGTGAAGTTTAACACATGTTGCAGGAGCTCAGGAATGATGAGAAAGACCCGAAGGCACATTTAAAAGTGAATGGCTGAAAACTTTCTCAAATCGGGAAAAGGGAATAGAGATCCAGAATCAAGATCCCCAAAGGCCCCAATAAAATAAGCCCAAAGTAGTCAACAGTGAAACACATCTCCACTTGTCAAAGGCCAAAGACAAAGATAGACCTTTGAAAGCAGCAAAACAAAAGCTACCTACAAAGGAATGTCCAACAGCCTATTCGATTTTTTTGGTTAGAAGTCTCCCAGGTAGAAGGGAGGGAAAACGTATTCAAAATGCTGCAAAAATAAAAGTAAAATGGGCTACTATTCTCAAAAGCTGAAATAAACTCATACCCAGCAAAAAAGCTGAGGTAATTCATCACCAGTAGACCTGCCTCACAAAAAATGCCATAGAAAATCGTTCTCAATGAAGTGAAATTATACTACACATCAGCACAGGGATATAAGAAAAGAACAAAGCACATTGGTATATACATACGCACAAATAAAGTCTTGTCTTATTGTTGCAGTGGGACACAAATAATCTTAAATTCCAATCTCAAATATATATGTATTCAGAGAGAATGAGTATGCCAGGGCCTCCAGCCCCTGCAAACGCTGCATGCGCCACTTTGTGCATCTAGTTTTACCTGGGTCCTGGGGAATCAAACCCTGGTCATTAGGCTTTGTAGGCAAGAGCCTTAACTGCTCTGACATCTCTCCAGCCCCCCCCATTTTTTTCATATGGAAATGATTTGGAAGTTTTGAAGGAAGAGGCACAAGAGAACCTCCCAGCTTCTCTGAAAATGTGCCAACACCCCACTCTGTATCCATAAGACTATTCTAGCCAGAGATTAATAGCCCCCCAAGATATATGGACTTACACTGCCTTGTGCAGTAACATTTTTTAGGGTACGTGTGCTGACCTCTGGCTAGCAGCAATCCTGAGGCCCCCAGGGACTTGCCTTCTAACTGAATACAAGGGCCACACATGCTATGGAGACTTTTCATCATTGTTCACATATTGATTTTTGACTCTCTGTTTCTTTTCCTTTTTCTACCTCACTGGAATGGAAATTATACTAGTCAGTTGTGATACACTGTTTAAATTCATGGCAAGCCAGATTCTGAGAATTGGTTTGTCCCCACAAACTCAGACCCCAAGCAGGTTTAAACCATGTGTCATCCATGCCTTGTCCTGAGGCAAATACACACCCCTTCACACCACAAATAAGTAAAGATCTTTTGAACCTTTGTTTAGTCAAAAAAGAAAATTGGATTTTCTACTGATTAGAATTGTAAGTTCTCTCCTTGTGTTCAAAATCAAGGATTTGTTACAGGCATTTATTTTGTGGGCTTCTGAGCCAGTCAACATCTCAGGAGGCATATGAAAGGGTTTAATTCTGCATAATAAAACAACCCAAACATCTTGAGAAATCATATTATATCATATATTATTCTGTTTGAAAATAGCAGCTGGCTATGCCTGACAGTTTCAGACAAGCAAAACTGTCTCCAGGTAAAGCCACTTGGAACTGTTGCATGAGGCCTGCATAAATCCCCAACAAAGGTGTGTAAGACTTTGGTGAAAAGTGTTTTAATTTCTTCTAGGGGCAGGTATATTTCATCACCAACATAAATTGCAATGAAGATATGAGTTAACTGGTACCAAGTCTCTGACTGGTTTTAGGGGCTTTAGCACCATTTAATCTCGGTTGTGTTCAGATTGATGCTGACTGTAGCGTTTGAAGTTCAGTGTCATGACTATAATCAGACCCAAATACTTTCTCAAATAGTATTTGATAAGTAACATGAATGTGAGAAATACTCTTTGTCATGGTACTTGTCTGAGAAAGAGAGAGAGAAGCTTCATATAAAAATTGAGACTATCATTAATTTTAAGAAGACAGACAAAGTGAATGCTCTTTCCCAAGGAAAAGGACTTAAATGTCTTGAGCACATTTTAGTCTTGCATGAATCTGAAAAGAATGCCTTGAGGAGTCCAGACAACGGTCTAACTTTAAGTTCTCAGTCTCATAAAACAACTATTTTAATTAAGTACAGAAATTCTCTACCAAATTCAGTCCTCAATTATTTAAGACTTTACAAAAAAGGCATTAAAGTGGCATTAATAAAGATGCTGACAAACTCATGACCATGAAAAGCAGAAAATGAGTTTTCAATGAAAGTGGTGGTTATTGTTGCTATTATAATAAATGAGTTTCCCTAACTAGGAAGGGCTGGCCAGTTCCCACATGCTGTTTAAATTAATCCATAAAACCCTGCATATGCCGTTTGTTCCACACATCGCCTAAAAAAATGTTACTGCAAAAGGCAGTGTGAGTCCGTATGTCTCCGACAGTAAAGAAAGTTCACTCAGGAATCTTTTGTAACCTTGTGGGGTATGCATGATTCAAGATTCATAGCTTGAGATAAAAGGAAACATTATGGATGCTTCTCCACAAGTTTAACTGCTCAAAAAAATGTCTCTCCTTTTCTGACATCTGTTGAAAGTAAAAAGAAAGAAGAAAAAAATCTATGCACTGTAATGGCTTTCACAGGGAGAATTTCATTTCCTGGTTGTAAAAGTTCCTGTCACCTTCAAATGTCACAGCCACTGTGGCCTCTTATGAGTCTGATCAAAAGAAGTTAATGTGATCACATGAATAAAATTGCAGCAAGCAACTTATATTACTTTTGACTTTTAAAGATACACACAAATATACATACATATACATGTACATATACATACATATACATACATATGTGTGTGCAGTGCAAAAAAATTTATTTCCAGCTAATATTAACTGGTAAATAAATAGAACATGCTGCATTTTAAATAAATGTACCCAAAAATTATTTCAACCAGATAGGAAAAAATTCTACTGAAATAAAATTATGTGGAAGAAATTTATTCTTCTTCCAACAAACACAAATCAAAAGTTGGCATTCTATAATCCTTAGGCAAAGCCCGAATTCCACCAAGAATTGGAGACCAAGCATTTTTCCAGATAAATGGATCCCATTTCTGCTTTATTGCTGTGAAAGGGAACACAGTTCAGTCAAGTATATGGGAGTGAGCAACACTCTTATCTTTCATCTTCAGGCCAATATTCTGAAACAGCAGCATCTGTCCTTTCTAATGTTTTTTTTTAACTAACAAAAAAATCTTATAAATTTCTGTACACAATATACCTGATGAGGACTAATTGAAACTTAAAAAAACCAGCCCAGAATGATTGGCTGGGAGGACATACTGTGACCCAGATGAGACGTTTCCCTGGGGACCAAACAAAATCTCGTCTAGTCCTCTCCAGAAACAGGCCAGAGTCCAAGGAGAGGGTCCTTATCACGTGACTGGACTCCAGTGGCCCACGAGGGCACTGTTGCTTCACACAAAGCTGTTGTTTCCGTGTGTGTGTGTGTGTGTGTGTGTGTGTGTGTGTGTGTGTGTGTGTTCCCTTTGATGTTTGCCACAGAAAACTTTTAGCCTTGACTTTTTTCTTTTGCAGCTTTCTTCCCTTGTTCCCCATGCCTTAGCAAGCAGAGCATCTGTTTCCTCACATCCCTTGATTCTTCTACTGTCCCTTGGTCCCTGAATATGTGGATACCCGCTGGGTGCTTGTTCTGGTTCTAAGTCGCTGCTCGCCAACACAGAGCCGACTTCCATCTTGTCCTTAGCTATGTAGTCCTGGAAGGGCCGAGGCACTGCCCTTATTCCAGGGCTGTTCAACCATCACTCCTGCTCCACCACCTTCATGCAGGGCTTGCTTGAGGGATGTTATTTGTGTAGCTTCGACTGAGCCAATCAAGTCAGCCTGGCAACACTTGTTAGAACTGTCACGAAAGACTTTGTCTCTGGTAGTGTTTCCTCTTAAATAAGAGTCCAGAGTTAGAGGGGACTCTTTCAGCTATACAGAGCATATGAGACAGACATCCACTTGCCACGATGGATGGAGGATAAAGAGGCCATTGGTGCCTGGTGACAGGGAGGAGCTGTATGTTGTATGATGTCTGGGACAAAATGAGTGACTTTCTGCTCAGGGATACAGTGGTCTGGAGTGAGGTGCTTGAGCCCAAATGATAAGTTTTGATGTGAATATAATCAATTTAATTCCATACGCGTATGGCATAAATTTATTTTTAATGGAGTCATGAAATTCCCAAAGATTTAAAAAGAGACTCCAGCTATTCTTACCTCTGCTTTGAGTGTCTGTTGATGTTTCTTGGCTGGATGGGGTAGTACTAAGATGGCTGCCAAATGGTAATTTTTATAATTCAATGTTCCATATTTACTAGTTGGCAGTATATCTTGAAGAGAAGCTTGTCTATTCATTTGTGTATATGTATTTAGTTTAGTATGGACTCCATGGTGCCTATTTGATTGGATGCTCCAATTATCTGCAATTTGGTAAGTGAATAGCTCTGCGAATTGGTATGTTACCCTTTGACCTATTCTCATGATTCTTTTGGAACTTTCTGGATTTTGAATCACTTAGTTTCTGATGCAGAGACATAATTCTCCATGTCATTATACAGTGTCTCACTGCTCCATGTAGATAATCATTCCCCCAGTGCTGTCATCTCCTGTCATGTCATCTCATTGGACCTGGATCCATAGTGCACTGTGAACTGCCACAGCCTGAGAAAACATTGGGTTGTCTGCATCAGCCCTTTATCATTTATCAGTTCCTTCCATCGGTGGGACAAAATACCCAACCAGAAGCAAATCAGGAGAGGCGAGGATTTAATTCTGCTTACAGTTTTGAAGAGAAGGTTATCACGGTGGGAACAGCATGGAGCTGACAGCGGCCATTACATTGTCACATCAGCAGGAAGGAAACAGAGCGAGACTACAAAACAGAACTGGGCAATGATACTTCAAATCCCACCCCCAGTGACCACTTCCCCCAGCAAGGCTCCACCTCCTAGAGCCTCCACAGTCTTCCCACATAGCACAAACAGCTAGAACTAAGTCCACAAGCACATGAGTCTGTGGGGCACATTTTACATTCAAACCACCACAGATCCCAAACACCCCAAGCCGTATCAATGCCCTCTTTCCTCTACTTGGGCTCTGGTACCCACACATCCTCATGTCCCACAGTGAATTTGGTTTGTATTTTAGGCTTATATAAATTTTAGACTCAACATGTTACATTTTTGTTGAGGAACTCTATATCTGTGTCAAGACTTATAAAGCCCTTAAAAGAGCATAGCAGTTACCTTCTAAATGCTGGGACAAATCACCCAAAAAGAAGCAGCTTTTGGAAGGAAATGTTTTTTTTTTCTGACTTACTGTTATTTTAATTCTAAAATATTTAATTTTTAAGGCACAGATGTTGCATTGCAAATTTCACTGGAGGATAAGAGAGACAGATTTAACTGAAGTGCCTATTTTCATAACATCATATTATATGAGTGTGAATTATGAGAGGTTTAGGTTTTAGAACTAATGCTAATATAGACTACCATTTCCTTGTAGCTCATTAAAAACATGAAATTACATTGACCACATTCTTCTTTATATATTTAAAAGGTATTTGATGGGCATAATGCCTCCATCTAGCAAAGAACAGTGAAAGCTTCCCTCTAGGGGCTATGACCTTTTAAGCCACAGGCTTAAAACGAATTTCCTCCCACTAAATGGGCCTCATATCCGATCAAAGAGCAGCTGATTAGCCCATAGCCTGGGTGCCACTACTGCACTGGTGGGTACTCTTGCTGGGCTGGTAGTTTGTAGCTCGCAAGATGCACCGTTTATTCACACTGCTGATGACCTTGTATCCCCCAGCAGCTTGCATGGTAATTAGTACCATGCCTGCCAGCCAGCAGGAAGATGGCTTCCATCTCAGTTCCAGCTTGAATTCTCAATGTCCTGCAAAGTACTGCCTCAATAGATCTTACCGTGTTGTTCTCTTGGGCCTGTGAAGGGAAGATGTAGCTCTGAGCCTGGGAAAATATTTTCACACAGGAACTTACCCAGGATAACACCTCAAGCACCTGGGAGAATGTTTCACATATCTAAAGGACCCTATCTCTGATCAGGCCCTTTTGAAGAGCTCTGCAGCCAGCCCAATCCATATTCATATGGTCACCTTTTGTCCCTCCATAGACAGCCCCCTAGGGAAGCCCAGACCCAGGCAAACTTGACCTGCAGTCTTAAAAAGCGCCTGCAGAGAGCTTTTCTGGGAACATGACTTCAGATATGGCTGTCCACTCTCTGCTCCTTGCTGAATAAAGGTATCCTTGTCTGAGCTCAAATCTGGTCTATCTTCGGCCTCAGTTTTCCTTATAGCCTGCAGTATTTGAGTGGGCTTCCTGGGCCTCCATGATCCAAGCACACTGTGAGGGGTGACCGCTCTCTCTGGCGCTGGGATTTGCCTGGAACAACCTATGGTTTTAGGGTAAAGTTTTAATCACCCCAAAAGGGAGGGTACTTCTACCCACATATTCTCTCTCTTTCTCTCTCTTTCTCTCTCTCTCTCTCATATTATCTCTTAATTAGCTAATGAAGAAGTACACTTCTACAGTACTTGTTCATACTATCTGGTTTTGTGTGAACCTTCCTCTCCCCTCACTCTCTTTTCCTGTTCACCTTTACACCTTTCTGGTCCCTCCATTGTATCCCTCCACTTTCACAAATTTGCCCACTACACCCTCTCCAGCCTCCCTGATTCTTCTTTCTCCAAGACTATCTCTACCTTGTGACTACTGATGCTTACTACAACTTATAAGCAAATAACTGTTCCAAGTTAGGATTGAATATGAGAGAAAGCATGCAGCGTTTGTCTTTCTGAGCCTAGATTACTTCACTTAGTGTAATTCTTTCCAGTCATCCAGTTTCCTGCGAATTTCATAATCCCATTTTCTTTACAGTAGAACTCGATTGTAGATCTAGGCCGCATGTTCCTTATCCGTTTCTCAGTTGATAGGCATCCAGGTTGATTCAATTTCCTAACTATTATGAGTAGAGCAGCAATAAACATGGCTGAGCACATACTCTACAGTAGAGGACAGACATCGGATGATATGCCCAGGAGTAGTACAGCTGGATCACATGGGAGATCTATTTTTACGTTTTAGAGAAAAACCCAGGCAGATTTCCACAGTGGCTTTCTGAGTGTACAGTCCTACTAACAGAGAACAAGGGTTCTCCTGTGCCCATCCCGCACCAACATTTGTTGTCATTGGAGTCTTTGATGATGGCCATTCTGACTGGAGGAAGATGGAATCTCAAAGTAATTTAAATTTGCATTTCTCTGATGGTTAAAGATATTGAGGATTATTGGCTCTTAAATTTCTTCCTTTGAGAATTGTCATGGTTTGATCCAGGTGTCCCCCACAAACAAATGAATGTGTTCTCAGTGATCAATCCTCAGCTGATGGCAGTTCGTGAATTAGAACCTCAATGGAGCTGTGTTGTTGGGGGCAGGCTTATGGGGTTATAAGCCAGCTTCCCCTTGCCAGTATTTGGCACACTTTCCTGCCGCTGTTTGCAGTGCTGTGGCAGAGGTGATGTCCACCCCTCTGCTCATGCCATCATTTTCCCGGCCAGGATGGAGTCTCCCCTCGAGTCCATAAGCCAAATAAACCCATTCCTCCACAAGCCGCTTTTGTTTGGGTTCTTTCTACGCAGCAACTAGAAAGCTGACCACTACAAGAATGCATGCTCAGTTCCCTACTCTGATTGCGTTGAGTGATGATGTATTGCATAGTTATTTAAGGTTCCTGAACACTCTAGATCATAAACCTTGGACGTGTGTAACTGGAAAGATTTTCTTCCATTCTGTGGGTTGTCTTTTTATTCGATTGATGAATTGGTTAGGTGCACAATAGTTTCAAGAGATCATATTGGTTGTTTGTCTTTATCCCTCAGCTACTGAAAAGTCTTTCCCTACACATATAACTTGAGCTTTCTCCCTACTTTTTCCTCTGTCATTTCACAAGTTTAGGTTTTATATTGAGTTGATATGTCCACTTGGATTCGTTTTTTGTGCAACATGAGAGAAGAGGGTTTAGTTTCATTCCTTTAACATGTGGTTCTGTGGTTTCCTCAGCACCACGTGTTGAAAGTGTTGTTTGTTCTCCAGTATATGTTTTTGGCCTCTTTGTCAAAAATCAAGTGATTTTCTGATACTTGAAGTTATCCCTGGATGTTCCATTGATCTGTGTGTTATTTATTTATTTATTTATTTATTTATTTGAGAGAGGGATATTATGGACATATCAGTGCCTCATGCCACTGTAAATGAACTCCAGATACATGGGTCACTTCATGAATCTGACTTTATATGGGTATTGGGGAATAGATTCCAGGCTGTCAGACTTTGCAAGCAAGTGTCTTAACTGCTGAACCATCTCTCCAATCCTATGTATACATTTTTGTACAAACACCATGCTATTTTTATTACTATAGCTTTTTAGTATAACTTGAAATGAGGTATGTTGAGTCCATCAGCAATATTCTTTTTGCTGAGGACATCTGGGCTCATCATGTTCTTTTGGGATTCCCTCTGAATTTTAAGGTGTTTTCTATTTCTGTTGAGGAAAGGTGCTGGAACTTTGACTGGAGTTGCTTTAAATATGCATATTGCTCTTGGTAAAAAGGACACTTTCATGAAACTAATTCTCCTAATTCATGATCATGGGAGATATCTTCATCTTTTTATGTCTTCTTCAATATTTTTCTTTAGTATCTTAATGCTTTCCTTGTGGATATCTTTCACTTCTTGACATATTTAAGATTTTTGTGTAAATGGGACTTTTCCCCAGATTTCTTTCTCAGTATGGTTGTCATTGTTATAGAAAAGGGCTACTGACTTTCTGTGTGTTAATTTTATACCCTATCACTTTGGTGAAAGTGTTTTCATCAGCTCTAGGAGTTTTTGGTGGATGCTTTCAGGTCTCCTAAATGCAGAATCATGTCATATTCAAATAAGACTTGTTTTATATGTTCCTTTCCAATTTGTAACCCTTTTATTGCTTTCATATTATTGCACTAACTAAATTTCAAGTGCTATGTGAAAGAGCAGCGGATACCTCTGTCTCTTATCAGAGCTTAGGAGGAATGCTTCAAGTATTTAACTTGAAATGATATATGGTATATAGACTATTATATTGAGCTACAATCCCTCAATTCCTAGTATCTCCAAAGTTGTTTTTTGATGAAGAAGGGGTGTTGTATTTTGTCAAAGTCCTTTTCTGCACTTATTGAGATGATCATGTAATTTCTGTCCTTAAGTCTATTTATATGATATATTCAATTTATTGATTGCTGAATGTTGAACCATCTCTGCATCCCTGAAATGAAACCTCCTTCATAAAGGTAAATGATGTTTTTATGTGTTCTTGAAATTAATTTGCAAGAATTTTATTAAGAATGTTTATATCTACATTCATCACAAATATTGGTCTATAATTTTCTTTTTTGTTGTGTCTCTGACTGCTTTTGAAATAAGTGTAAACCTGGCTTCATAGAAGGAGATATGGAGCATTCCCTCCTCTTCGATTTTATGAAATAACTTGAGAAGCAGTGGTTTCTTCTATAAAGATCTGGGAGAATTCAGAAGTGGATCCATTTGGGGCTGAAATTTGTTTTTTGATTGGGACTTTTTAATTACTGCTTTAATCTCAGCATTTATCATAGATCTGTTTAAATTATTTATCTCTTCTGTGTTTAATTTTGATATATGGTATATGTTAGAATATTGATCCATTTTATTCAAAATTTCAAGTTTGGTGTGATATGGGTTTTTGAAATAAGTCCTTATGATTCTCTCACTTACATGGCTATAATTCCAATATCTTCTTTGTCATGTCTAATCTTATTGATTAGGCTCTTTTCTCCTTTTCTTTTGGATAATTTGGCTAGGTATTTATCAATCGTGTTTATCTTCTCAAAAACTAGTTCTGTTTCATCAATTTTTAATTGTTTTCTTCATTTCTTATTTATTGATTTCTGCCCTAGTTTCTTTCCATCTAGTACTTTGGGGTTTGGGTTATTCTTATTTTTCTAAAGACTTCAGATAGATCATTAAGTTATTTATTGGAGTCCTCTCTACTTTTTTGTAAATTAGGCATTTAGAGTTATAAGCTTTCCTTTTAGGATTTCATTTCTATCCCATAGATTTTGATATGTTGTGTTTTCATTTTCATGCAATTGTAGGATTTTTTTCTTCTTGGGTTTTCTCAATGAAGCTTTCATTATTCAATTGGGTGCTGTTCAATGTCTAGTTGTATGTATTTTCTGTTGTTGCTCTTGTTGATGACTTCTAGCTTTCATACATTGTAGTCAGATATAATGCAAACAGTTGTTTCAATTTTCCTGAATTTTTGGAGGCTTGCTTTATGATCTAATGCATGATCTATTTTAGAGAAGGTTCCATGAGCTGCACAGAGGAATGTGTATTCTCTAGAGTTTGAATGGAATGCTCTATAGATATCTGTTAAATCCATTTAATCTGCTGTGTCATTTAATTCTATTGTTTCTCTATTTACTTTCTATTTAAATAATAAATCTATTTGTGATAGCATAGTGTTGAATTCACAGATGTTTATCCTGTTGGGTTTTATCTGACTTTATGTGCAGTAGATTTTGCTTTGTAAAATGTTGCACACCGAAGTTTGGTGTGATCCTCTTCGTGGATAAATAAAGATCAGAATAAAGTAACCTTCTTTATGTACCTTGATTACTTTTAGTTTAAAGTCTATTTTGTCAGATATTACTACAGCTACCCATAATTGTTTCCCCTATCCTTTCATCCTAAGGTACTGTCTGTCTTTGATGGTAAGGTGAGCTTCTTGAAGACAGCAAATGGAATGATCCTGTTCTCTGATCCAGACTGTAAACCTCTGTCTTTTGTGTGGGAGTTGAGCCCATTGATATTCTGACTTATAATTTAAACGCGTGAGTTAATCCCTGACATGTTGATGACTTTTTTGGAGTTTGATATTTCCTTGATCTTCATTTGCCTTAACAGCTATTCTACTTATTAGTATTGTTTTGTTTTATTTTTTCCATCTTGTAGCCTTGAATATGTTTATTCTTTTATTCACTGTCAAGAATACTATCCAGTGTCCTCTGTAGTGCTGGTTTGATGTTCATATATTCATATATCCTGCTTTTGTCATAGGAAGTTTTTCTTTCTCCTCTACTATGAGGGAGAATTCTACTGGTTATAGCAGTATGGGTTGGCAGCCATGGTCTTTCAATATTTGAAATACTCCAGTGTAATTCCTTCTGGATTTTATAGTTTCCATTGAAAATTCAGATGGTATTATGATGTCAGGTACCTTTATAACTGACAAGTTGTTTCTCTTACAGTTTTTAGGACCCTGTCTTTGTTTCCTATGTTTAATATTTTGACTATAATGTGCCATGGGAAATTTCTCCTCTGGTTCTGTCTATTTGACATTTTGTATATCACATGTACCTTGAAGTGATTCTCTTCTATAAGATTTCTAAACTTTTATTCTATAATTTTTTAAATATTTTTATTAAATTGACCTGAAGTTCTTCTTGTTTGCCCATGATTCAAATATTTGGTCTTTTATGTCGTTCCACTTTTCTGTCATAAAGTGCTTAAATGTGTTTTTGAACTTGTCATTGAGTTTTGCCTCTATTTCCTCTTCTTTTTCTTCAAGTCCTGATATTCTGTCCTCCAGGTGGCTTAACCCATTGTCATAGATTTCCTGGAGCTTTGTAATTCAGTTGCTTTATTTTTTTATTTCATTGGTTTTGTTTCTTCAACTTCTTTCTTTATTGAGTTCTATTTCCATCCTTTGCTTTGACTTTCTCATGACATTTAGTTGCTTGTTTGTGTCCTCTTGGAACTCATTCAGGTCTTTGTTTCGCTGATTTTCTTGCATTTAATTCAGCTCTCTGTTCATGTCTTCTTTAAGTTTGCTGTGGGAGTTTATTATAACTGAGTTTTAGAATCCTTTGGAGTTTCCTTTAAGTACTTCTCACTGGAGACTTATTGGATTGGACATGCTTGGTGGAGGTATCTTGCCTTGGTCTCATGTGCTGCTTGTTTTATATGCATGGTTGTCCTTCTGGGGATAATCCATTTGTCTTCCTGAGCATATAGCAATAGCAGCTCCTCTGGGTGACACCGAGTGGGCTGGGACTAGAACTTCTCCAGTACCAGACAATCATCTGGATGCAAACTCACTGGGCCTGGGCCTGGGCTGGGCTACTCCACATGGTCTATTTGAGCCAGTGGAAGGGACCTTTGCTAAACAGCCTAGTCCACCTGGCTGCAGGCAGTCAGCCTGTGCTGGTCTGTGTTGGGTGCGGGTGGAGAGCTAATATCATGCTCACTGGGGGCCTGTGCCCAGAAGCCTGGTCCTCCTGGCCTGGGATGGGTGGTCTACATGCATCTGGGCTGGATGCAGATGGGATCCTGTGCTGAGTGGTCTAGTCCTCTTGGCTCTGGGTGGGTGCCCTACACATGACTGGGTAGGGTGCTGGGTGGAGTTTATCATGCCCTCACCAGGGGCCTGGGCCTTCTGACTTCCTTTGGCTTACCTTTGAGGGGAAGTTTCATCATGGTTGGGAAAAGCATTGCAAGAGTAGAAAGCCGGGTATCAAATCAACAGGGCAGAAGTAGAAATGATGAGGCATAAACACCCAGTGGGACTGGATTAATAAAACTCAATGTCTGCCCCAAGTCTACACATTCTCTAGGAAGGTTCCACCTCTCCAAGGCTCCCCCATGGAGGATTACGATCAGGATTAATCACAAACACATGACACTATGGCAGTTGCTCCACTTTGAAACCACCTCAGGGATCATGGAGTAAATATTGTAGATCCCATGTTTTCTATTGCAACTGATCAACTCTGCCATAGGCAATGGATTCATACGGCTATGTTCCAATAAAACATTTTTTAAATAAATTTACACAGACTTCAGGTTCTTGGCCCTTGGTTTATGTTCAGAAAGTCTGTAGTTTTAATCAGTAATTTACTTGTAATGTCATTATGTGTTTTTGTATCAGGGTAATGTTGGCCTGATATGTTGTGAAGTATTCATTCCCCTTTAATTCCAGGGATGAATTATCCAGAATTGGTAAACATTTAATAGATGTTTCTACCAGCACACTTCTGACAACTCTTTGTGTCTAGAAACCAGGGGTTCATTTCACACTAGTCATGGGGGTCTTGATAAGATCTCATAGATATGACCTGTTTTATTTATTTATGGAACTAATTGCTGAAAAAAATATTTTTGTTACAGTGTAAATTTTTATGGAAAATTTTCTTGATGGAAGTTTGATCTTTTCAATATAAGAAATCAACCCAGTTTATGGGCTGGAGATATGGTTCAGCGGTTAAGGCACTTGTCTCCAGGGCCTGAGGCCCCCGGTTCAATTCCCCAGTACCCACATAGGCCAGATCCACAAGGTGGTGGCTTTGGTGCTCTCTCTCTCTCTCTCTCTCTCTCTCTCTCTCTCTCTCTCTCTCTCTCTCTCTCTCTCTCTCTCTCTCTCTCTTCATCTATCTCCTGTATCTCTCTGCTTGAAAATGAATAAATAAAATATTTTTTAAAAAATTTTAAAAAAAGAAATCAACCAGTTTAATTTAAGAAAGAGGTGGAAAGAGGTTTTAAAATGAATACTCTGATATGCACTTCATTACACAAGTATTAATGTATATGACACTCGTGGGTCATGGGTTAACATCCTAAACCTACCCTACATTAAAATCTTATAGTGATATATCACCTCACACATTATCATGAAGAATGTTCTAAGGAATCATGAGTCCAGATACCAGTTGAGATTTTTCTTCAAATATTACAGTAGAAGGAAAGGACTCCAGGCCCAGATAAGACTGCCAGCTTGTCGATGTCATTCACACAGACATGAGCGTTCCTGGATGCACGGAATAATTATTCTCCAAATGGAGACTATTGCAATCCTCTTATCTACATTAAGTCAGCAATACACTCCTGTCTTGATGGAAACAGGAATTGTCTAATTTCATGCCTGCTGCCTGTAATAATTCTCAAGCCATTCATCTTCCTTGCTTTTTGTCCCTTCCCAGTACATTATCTGTTGTAAAGATCAGATACAGAAATGGGGTTGCAGGCTGATGCTGACCCTGCACATGTGCATGCTTAGAGTAGACATGGCTCCTACAAACAGAGGAGGAAAAGAGAATTCAAAATTAATGACCTTTTTGTTCTTGGAAAGGATACATTCCCTAGCAGTGAATTAATTCCTGTCCTTTGACCTCACTGCCAAAGGCATGTTTGTGGTGCTTAGTTTGTGGTATGAATGAGGTATTTATCTTCCCTGGACTGTGCCAAATGATACTTAGTTTTAAGTCATCATCAGCCTAGACTGCTACAGTCAGATCATTATAAGAGAAATGCTTTTCTGGATGTTTCACCTTTGTCCCTTCAGTGATTCCCCTCACTCAACAGAGCTCTGTGCCACACAGCCTCAACTTCTGGGTCTCATCAGTGTCTCCCTTGTTCCCTAGTTATGAGTTGAATCTGATTAATACAAAGATACCAAAAGAGGATTGCAAGCCAGAAGAACCTCAGGTCCCCCATGAAGATTCTTGGCTGATGATGTCTTTCCATTTTTTTTTTTTTTGAAACAGCTCCTACCCTATGGGCTTCACCTCTTCCCTCTTAAGGCTCAGCAGTGATACCTAGAACTACTCTGGGCTCTGCCCAAATCTCCATGAAAAGTCTGCTTATTTATTGATTATTTTGTGGTGTTACAGATTAACCCTTCAACCTTGGGATTATTAGGCGAGCACTCTGCCACTTGGTTATGTCCCTACCTTTTTTAAACTTTTTTCTTGAGATATCATCTTCCTAAATTGCTTATATTGGTCATAAAATGATGATCTTCCTGCCTCAGTTTCCTAGTAGCTGGAACTATAGACATGTGCCTTGGCGCCTGGTTCAAATGGGTTTTTGTGTTAAGCTCGGCTTGCATTTTCTTCATTTGACTGTGTGTGCCCTCTGTGTCATACTGGGGCCTAGATGGGAGCAGAAGAAGCATAGAACAGACCTAGTTTTTTATTAAGTTAATGTAATTTTTAGCATACAGATATATAGATAATTCAGTTTCATTATCACATTTTCATACTTTTTGTCTGTTTGTTTTTCTTCCCCTCTTTCCTCCCCTGGTAACCTTCTCTCCTTAATCCCTCTTTCCCTTGCATGTCTCATGTGACGTTTTCTCCTTCTCTCCTTCTCCACACTTCTCCTCGTGCCTCCTACCTGCCTTCATACATTATACCCTTTCCTGAATATATATTCAAAGTTAGGATCTATGTCTGAGAGACAAAAAAAATTTATCTTTCTAAGCCTAGGTTACTTCACATAATATGGTCTTTTCCAACTCCATCCATTTTCCCGAAAATTTCAGAATTTCGTGTTCTTTTAGAGTTCAATAAAAGTCCACGGCATATATCTATTTTCATTGTCCAGTCATCAGCTGGTGAGTGTCTAGATTGGTTTCATTTCCTGGCTGTTGTGAATGGAGCAGCCATGACCACGGATGTCCAAGTGCCTCTGTGATGAGAGAGCGTCCTTTGGGTATGTGCCAAGAAGTAGTACAACTGTGTCACATCGGTAATTCAATTTTTAGCTTTTTGACAAACCTCTATACTGATTCTCACAGTAGCAACACCAGTTTGCATTCCCGCCAACAGTGAATAAAGGGTTCCCCTCTCCCCACATCCTCTCCAGCATCTGCTGTCATTTGTTTACTTGATAATAGCCATTCTGACTGGGGTAAAATTAAATCCCAAAGAAGTTTCAATTGGCCTCTCCCTGATGGCTAAGGATGTTGAACGTTGTCTAAAATAACTGTTGGCTGTGTTTGTACTCTTCCTCTTGAAAATCGTCCGTTCATTTCATTAGCCCACTTATTGATTGACACTTTTGTTTTTATTGATGCTTAATTTTTACAGTTATTTATATATTCTTTATCAATGCCCAGTCTGGGGTCTGCAGGCTTTCTGTTTATTCTGCTGATAGTTCTCTTTGCTGTGCAGAAACATTTTAATTTCACATAGAGCTATTTGTTGATTCTTTGTACAATTTCATGTACTACTGGAGTCCTGTTCAGAAAGATCTAAACTATAGCTATAACTTCCAGGATTTCCCTGTGCTTCCTCTAATAGCTCCAGCATTTCTGGTTTTTTTAATTTATTTTTTAATCTTTATTATCCAAAATTAGATACATTGTATGAGCAAATATTATGTTAGTATTCCTATTTCCCTCCACCCTGTCCCCAATCCACTGGGTATCCTCCTCAGTGGGCATACTGGATCAATCCAAGTGGCAAGGAATTATGGATAGCACAGGAGGCAACAAGGTTGCCCCCCCTTTATGTAGTTGAGGGGGTAATGTCTCTGGGTAATCTCTCCCACCATGGCTCTTACAATCTTCCCCCCACACACACCACTTCTGCTCAGTTCCCTGAGTCATGGTGGGTGAGTTTTAAGTCTGCTTTATTGTTGTGATCTTAAGGGTCCCTGTGCTTCTACTTTCAGTTGTCTTGGAAGTCATTGGTGTCTATCCAGCTGACTTATCCTGGGTTGACTGATTGGCTGTGGTTATAGGTGTCTTGTTTATCCCACCACTCTCTGCGGGGTTTCATTTGGGGCTTACATGATAGACCTGGGGTGGTTCATCTCTTGCTAGGATGTTAGCCTGTGGCTCGTTGGTGGAGTTGGAATGACCATGATTTTGATCCATTTTGAATTGAATTTTGTGCCAGGTGAGACATGTGTGTAAAACTTAATTCTTCTGAAGGTGGATCTCAAATAGCACTTGTTAAATCAGCTGTTTTTTGTTTGCTTGTTTGTTTGTTTTTCCCAGTGCACTGTTTTGATGCTTTTGTTGAAAATTGGGGAACTGTAGCTGTGCGAGTTTATTTCTGGGTCCTCTATTCCATTGTATGGGTCTATGGTCTATGTGTACAAGGCTCTCTTTGTCATTTTGGCTGTATAGCATAAATTAGTCATAGATTTTGTGATTCCTCCCACTGGTTTCTATCTACTTAAGATTGCTTTGGCTGTGTGTCTTTTTGTGTTTCCATATCAATTTAAACACTGGCCCCTCAAAAAAAATTAAAAGATGAGAAAGAGTCCTCCAGAATTATCTGTGTGGGAAAATATAGATAAGATCTTGAGAAGATTTGGCACAGGTAATGACTGTTTTTAAATAAGGATCAATGCAACAATTACAAAGAAACTCTCTTGTGCATCTTTACCACCCTACGGTAAAACTAACATTTAACTTAGCCTGCTATACATCAGTCTTCTCAGAAGCCACATGGAACTGAAGACTTCTTCTCTGAATAGCTTTTAGCACTGCTAATTTCCTCTTCATGTGTCTACTCTGATTTATTCCTGAGGAGTGGATCCAAAGATCTGTGAGAGTGAATGTCCCAGGTCTGTCGATGCTTCCTCTTCCCAGGGACTAAATGCTAATGTCCCCATCCTTGTGGAATTTGCCTTTTCATTTATCACATTCCTTTTGTTGTAGTTTATAGGTAATAAAGTAAACATCTGGCTGACAGATGTTTAATGTCCTTCAACCAAGCATGTTTATTCTGGCCCCAGTAGACTCATGGTCATTTTATGGTACTGCATGTTTTCTCTCATTCGTGGTTCCTAGATTTCATAAATGCATGTATAAAACCATAATTCAGTTTCATTATCACATTTTCATACTTTCATATATATTTCATACTTTTATATATCTGACATGAAAACAAAAGAAAAACTGTATACGGGAATATGTGGACTAATGGGAGGGGGAAAGGGGAGAAAGGGAAGGTAGGAGGTGTGGGGAGGGCTTATACCCAAAGCACATTATATATCTTTGTAAAACGTCTCTGTGAAACCCAGTGTCATATACAATGAATATACACTAATGAATTATTTTATTTTAAAAATAGAATATGTTAGTTAGCAAAAGCTATATGCACTGAAGTAGAATTTAAGAGTGAGAAAATTTAGCAATGTTACTATGGAGGTTTGAGTGTCCCTCACAACCACATGTGTTTTGAATGCATGGTCTGCAGCTGGTGACAGTTTAGGAAAGTGATGGAGCCTTGCTGGAGGAGGTGTGTCATTCTGGCAGAACCAGTCCACTTGCCAGTTCAAACTAGCTCAGCTATCGCTTGCTGCTGCCTCCCTGCTGCTTACCTGAGACAAGGTGTGATGCCTAGCTGCCTGCCATGCTTTCCCTGCCAGGAAGAGACTTCCCCTCTATTTTCCATTTAAAGACAATCACACATAAATAGCTGCTATAAATATTTATAAGTAAATAAAATATTTTTTTAAAAATCTCTGCCCCCTTTTCACTCTCAAGTAAATAAATATATAAAATATTTAAATAAAAAAGGGCTTAAGTGATGGCTCAGCAGTTGAATGAGCTTGCCTGCAAAACCTGACAACTTGAATTATCAAATAAATAAAAATTTTTATTAAGTAAAAAATTTGTATCAACAAATCATGTGTGGGCACCACCATTTTCCTCCACCCTGTCCTCACAGCCTCATTCCACTAAGGGTCATCCTCAATGGGATTGCTGGGATTCACCATGGGGTTGTGGGTTTTGAGTTGTGAGAGCAGCAGTCAGTCACTGTGGGGGGCAATGCCTCTCGATTTGTCCACCCTCTTTGGCTGTTACTATCTTTCTGTCCCCTCTTCCACAAAATTCTCTAAGCCATGGTGGGTTTGTTTTAGGTCCACTATAGTGTTGAGCTCTTAAGAGCTTCTGGATTTCTGGTTTGGTATGTTTTGAGTCTCCTCAGTGTCTCTCTCCATCACCCCGGCGCAGGTTGTCAGGCTCACTGTGGAAGCAGCACTCCTGCTCGTCTCTCCACTTCCTCTGTGGTTTCACCTGGGCCTTGATTTTCAAGGGATGGTTTATCTCCTGCCAGGGATTCAGCTATTATTTCTTGTCTTCTTGGTAGAATTTGGTTATCCTTGGCTCATGCTGCCTTCTAAAAAATAACGGATTCTCCAACAGAGAGTGAGAGAGATCAGCATAGATTAAATGAGATAGGCATTGTTAATTTGTAGAGGTTTTGATGGGTGTGGGCTCTCTTTAGACCCAAGGCTAGAGGGAGCTTCTCCTTGGAGTCAGATTCTTGGTCTTCATAGGACTCTGGCTTGGATCCCAGTTCCAGCTATGGGTTCCTTACCATGCAGTGGATTTCTTAACCAATCAGAGAGCCCTTGGTTACCCACCTTGGCTGGATGCACAGGTGTGTATATCCTGTCATGTTCCTGGCTCTCCTATAGCAGTGTCCCCTGCTTTCTCCCAGAATTGCTGGCCAACTTCCCTTAGCAGCTCATGAAGCACTTCCTTATGTGGCAGTGTAGTTGTAATTACAATTACATGAGCAATTATAATTGCCCATGTAGCAATTTCCCTTAGCAGGTCATGTAGCACTTTCCAGTACTACACGAGCTAACCATGTGGGAACTGTCTTCCTTCCAGCATCCAGTCTGATCTCTCAATGTTATGTGTCTGCAACCTGTGGGATCTTCAGCAACAGGTCTTACCTTTACCTCTGGTGGGTAACTAAGTTCTTTGAAAGAAGCCTGTCTTGTTTTGTGGGCCTTGCAGGTCCCTCTAATCCACCACTCAATGTGGGTACTAGCCAGAACCAAATGTTTTAGTTCGGCTTCATTGCATCCTCTTCCGGGCCCTTCTTACCAGATGATATCCCTTTGGAGGGTTATATCCTTAAGTCTACTATCCTGGTGTAAGCATTCTATAAGCACCAAATCAATTGTGGATTTAGATGTGTGTATATCTCCCCTAACCTTCCTATCCCCTCCCTGCATGTAAGGTATGCTTGCAACTCAAGCTGTTCCTGGTTAGCTATTCCCACAGATGAGGGAAAATAAATGGCATCTGTCTTTCTGTGCTCATGTGAGTTCACAGAGTATGGTCTGGTACAAGTCCATCCATTTTCCTGCAATTTTAATTATGTCATTTTTCCTTACTGCTGAATTCCATTGTGTATATGTACCACATCCATTTGTCCAGCAATGGACATCTGGGTTTATTCCAATTCTTAGTTATTGTGAACTGAGCAGCTATAACCATGTTGAGCAAATGTCTCTGTATTGAAGAGAGAAGCCTTTAGGGTAGAAGAAGAGCCGTGTTAGTTGGTAGTTCTATGTTCATCTTTGACAGGGGTCTCCATATTGATTTCCATAGTGGTCATACAAGTTTGCACTCCTACCAACAGTGAGTGAGGGCCTTCTTTGCCCACATCCTCGCCTACATCTACTGTCAATTGATTCATAGTGATTGCTATCCTGACTAGAGTAAGGTGGAATCTCATAGTTGTTTTAATTTCCATTTCCCTGATGATAAAGGTTGTGGAACATTTTTAAGTGAGTATTAGTCATTTGTACTTCTTCTATATTGAATTCCCTATTCAATTCTCTGCTGCATTTTTGAGTGGATTGTTTGATTTTTTTATTATTTAATATTTTGAGTTCTTTGTAGATTCTAGATGTTAGGCCTCTGTCCATGGTGAAACTGGTGAAGACTTTCTCCCAATCCAATTGCAGTCTGTTGGCTCTATATATGGTATGTTTGTCTGTACAGAAAATTTTAGCTTGATGAGATCCCACTGGTTGAGTGATTGTTTATAATTTTCTGGGTTACTAATGTTCAGGAGTTTTTCCCTACTTCTATATCACAGAGAGTTTCTTCTATTTTTTTTCTTCCAGTTTTTTAAGAGTTTCAGATCTTATATTGAGGTCTTTAATCCATTTGGAGTTGTCATTTGTTTACTAGACTATTGATTGTGACTGGGGTAAGATGGACACTCAAAGTAGTTTTAACATATTTCCCTGATGGCTGAGGATGTTAAATACTTTTTCAAGTATTTATTAGCCACTTGAATTACTTTGTTTGAGAAATGTCTATTGTGTTTAATTCATTAGCCCATTTACTGATTGAGTAGTTTATCTGATGTTCATGTTTTATGGTGTTTTATCGATCCTAGATCTTAATCTTCTCTCTGATGTGTAGTTGGCCAACAGTTTTCCTCATTCTGCAGCCCATCTCCCCATTCCACTGATTGTGCCATAGCTATGCACAGGCTTTATCATTTCTTGTAGTCTCACTTGACAATTCTTGAAATCATACCCTATGCTTTTCGAGACCTTCACAGAAAAATCCTTACCTAGATTTATAGTTTGAAGTAGTTTCTCTATATTTTTTTCTCTCAGTTTTTAAAGTTTCTGGTACTACATTAAGATCTCTGATTTATTTTGTATAGTTTTTTTTTTTGTCCAGAGTGAGAGATATATTTTTATTTTCATTTTACTACATGTGAAAATCCAGTTTTCCCAGAATTATTTGTGAAGGAGGCTTTCTTTTCTATAACGCATGTTTTTGATAGGTTTGTCAAAAACTAGGTAGCTAAAACTGTGTGGGATTATTTCTCTAGCTGTGTGGGTTTAGTTCTGGGTTCTGTATCCTATTCCACATGTCTTTGTGTTTATTATTTTACCCATATTACCATGTTTGGGGGAAGATCATGGATCTGTGGTATACTTTGAGATTGAGTACTGTGATATCTCCAATTATGCATTTTTACTATGGATTTTTTTTAGGCATGATCTTTTGTGCCTCCATATGAATGTTAGGATTTCTTTTTCTAGTTTGGTAAAGAATTTTGGTGGGAATTGCATTTGTAGTAGAGTCATTTTCACAGTATTAGTTTTGCCTTTACATGAATGTAGCAGTTACTTTCTCATTTCTGGGACAAAACACCTAAGCAGAAGCAGTTAATGAAAGGAAAGGGTTATTTCAGCTTACAGTTTTGCAAGGAAGCTTCATTGTGACAGGGAAAGCATGGCAGAGCATACAATTAATTATCACATCTTGTCATATCAGCTGGGAAGAAGCAGTAGAGTTAGCTAGCTGTGGACACTTAGTAGTTTAGACTAATAAATGTCAAAGTCTGCCCCCAGTAGCACACCTTCTCCAGCAAGGCTCCACCTCCCAAAACCTACATCCGCTAGAGATTAAGTGTGAGGACACCTTGCATTCGAGCCACTAAAATGAGCTTGGGAGGTCTCTCCATCTACTAGGGTCTTCTTCAGTTTCTTTCTTCTGTGTGTTAAGGATTTCACTGCAAATACCTTGTGTCTCTATGGTTTAGGTTTATTCCTAAGCATTGTTTTGTTGATAGTGGTGGTTTGTTTTTTGAAGCTGTTTTAAATAAGAATTGTTTTTATTCTCAGCAAATTCATTATTGGTATTAAAAAAGTACTGATTTTTTTTTTAATATGGGAACTGTGCATCCTACTACTGGGATGTCAGTATTTTTCAGGTCTAAGAGTTGCCTGGAGGAATCTTAACCCCTTAAAAGGGTTTAGGGGATCTAAGATCTTGTCAACTGTACATAGGAATAATTTGGGTTCTTCTTTTTCTATTTATATCCCTTTCGTTTTGTGTCTTGTTTTAGGGCTTTAGCTAACACTTTCAGCACTATATTAAGAATGGGAAGAATGGGCACCCTAATCTCATTCTAGATTTATGCAAAAATGCTCTCTGTTTTTAACAATTTACTAATTGGCAAACCCTTCTGATCTAGGGTATTGTCCAATTTAAGTTTTATATTGATACTAAGTTTGAACGTCATAGTTAAAGATGAGAATGGAGTATAGAAATCAACCACTGCTATTGTATTAGCAACTCTGAAAATTAGGAAGTCATGGGAAACGCCAAGACAAGCACTGTATTATACCAGAAAGAAGAGATCTTTGGATATAGGTGTTTGGTTTGTTTGTTTGTTTGTTTGTTTGGGGGGAGGGTGTTTGTTTGCTTTTTAATCTAGTCTGCCATACTGTGTCACTTTATTTGTGAGTCCATTTATATTTAAAGTTATTATTGAGCGATGTTTACTGCTTCCTGTAATTTTGTTGATTATATTTCTGGCTATTTGGACTGTTGTGTACTTTCTCCTCTACTACTAACAGAACTTAGTGGTTGACTCTGTCAGACATGACGAAGCCGTTCCTTCCCCTCATTTTCTCAGCTATTTCTCTCATTGAATTTGTTCTTTATTGTGCTCTCATGGCTGAGGTGGTCTTTCTTCCTCTTCTATGGGTACCATTACTTTGAGTATCTTAAGAAGTGCTGGCTTATATGGTCATGTACTACTGTAATTTGTGCTTGTCTTAAGATGTCCTTATTTCTCCATAAATTAAAAAAAAACTTTTGACCATATTGAGAAAATCTGGTTGTTAGTTATTTAAAGGTTTAAGATCTGTGATCCCATGATTTCCTGGCTTTGAGATTACTGATGAAATATCTGGTGCTATTCTGATGTTTCAGTTGGCTATTTAAATAATGTGATTTCTCTTGAGACTTCTAATATTGCTTTTTTGTTTGCATTTTATATCTGACTATAACATGTATTAGAAAGGTTTTCCTCTGGTCATATCTTTTAAGGTTATAAATATTTCTTGTTAGGGCTTAGAAAATGGATCAGCAGGTAAAAGGCACTGGTTAGCAAATCCTGCCAACCCAAGTTCAATTCCAAAACCACTCATTAAGCCAATCTCAAAAAAGTTGTGCCAATATCTTACTTTATTTTTTTTACAATGGCAAGAGGCCTTGGTGCACCCATACATATGCATGTGGATGTATGTGAAAATAAATTAACTGTTGTTGTGTTGGAGTGTTGCTTCACTTCCTAGATTTTGGAAGTAATCTGCTCTGTTTTCACTGAAGAGATTCTCTGTGCTTTTAGACTGTCTCGTGGCCCCTTTTGCCAGTGGACTCTTAGGTTTGGTCTCTTGATTATATCCAGAGCTAATGGATGTGGTGGTCATATTTGTTTGTATTTTCGTTACTGATGCTGGAAGGTAGTATTTCATTACCTTTGCCCTCCATGTCTTACCGTCTTTCTTGTGCTTCCTTGAGTCTATTGTTGCTGTTTTCTGCTTGTTTTTATTTGATCTACTGGGCTTTTCACTTCTAATAATCCCCTTTAGGGTTTTTTGTTTGTTTGGAGCATTTTGGGGTTTTTTTCCCTGTGTGTGTGTGTGTGTGTGTGTGTGTGTGTGTGTGTGTGCTATTGTTGTTTTACATTTTGTATGTTTTTTTTAATTTGCTTCAGGGAGAGATGTTAGCTCTCATTCCTTCACTCTGGATTTCTGATCCCACAAGGAGCCTTCAACTTGGCTAATCTGAGAAATCACACTCAGGGATAAAGTTTCCTTATACCTCGCCATCTTGCCAAGGAAGCCATTTTTAGAAAATATTCAAAGGTAATTGCATGAGTCTGAATGAATTCCACACTCAGCTTCCCTATGTCTGACTGCCCAGCAGACCTCCTTTCTGGTAAGGAGAAATATACTAGTTTCCCCAATTCCCTCAGTTTGTTAAGAACCCAGCTGGGGGAAAGAAGCCCCACCAGACTTGGAGCCCCCTTTGAACAGAATCCCTTTCTCCATCCTGTGGTAAAACCCTTTTCACAGAAGGACAGGTGGAAGCTGATACTTTTACTCATCTCACCGTTTGAAAGCACCATTGTGATGTTGGGTTGTACGGTAGTTAACAGTTATATATATATATATATATATATATATATATATATATATATATATATATATATATATATATATATATATATATATTAAACAAGAGGTAACAGAGGTGCTAGAAACTGGTTTTCTTCAAGTGTAGTAGG
Source organism: Zapus hudsonius (assembly GCA_004024765.1). Lineage (NCBI taxonomy): Eukaryota > Metazoa > Chordata > Mammalia > Rodentia > Dipodidae > Zapus > Zapus hudsonius. The sequence goes on from PVHP010001060.1 coordinate 71,369, forward strand.
CACCTGAAACACTGTAGAAAAGTGTCTTGTGTGGTGTTCTCCATATATATATATATATATATATATATATATATATATATATATATATATATTCCTTTTTTCTTTTTTCCTACCTTTCCTCTGCAAGGTGTTTGCTATTTTTTCTTTGTTATTAGTGGTTTTTGCTGCAATAACCCTCTTGTTTCAGTCACTGCAAGAAAAAAAATTCAAGCAGAAAACCCCTCTAAAAAGAGTAGAACACAAAAGGTCTGACCTACACACACACACACATACACACACACACACACACACACACACACACACACACACAGAGGGAAGAAATGGGAGGGGGCCCGTTTTTGCTTTTTAAATAGGACTGAAGATTAACATTGAAAAACCAGGAGATGATGTCCAACTCTTTTCACAAGGCAAAGCCTGCCCAGTATTTCCACTTCTGTTGATTTGTTTTAAATTCTCTTTTCTCTTCTGGGTGCTGATACTTCTCTGTCCTCACGTTCTTGGTGTTTTATTGTGTTTTGTTTTTGTTTAAACTTTGTGTCACTACCTCAGTTTGTCCCCATGTCCCTTCCACACTCAGAGGAGCGAAGAGGTGGCGGGTTACTGGTACTCTCTCCATGAGGGACGCAGCAGGCTCTGTCTCGTGTTGGAGACATCCATGAAGTGGAAGGGATGTCAAACACCCTTTCCATTTCAGTGCACCACAGGATGTCTTCTTTTTCATTTACGAAGACGGGAAAGGCTGCTCTTTGCCCTGCTTCATGGCATTTGACCTGGTGGTAATGGTCATCACGTGGCTGTTCTGCCCATGTTCTAGAAATTCCTGCAGCTCCACCTTACCATCTCAGTGGATGCTAGTGGTCTGTTCATACCCAGAAGGTTACTCCAGAAGTAGGGAGCCCTGCTTGCAACTGACACTTCTTTGACATCAATCATCACAGGGTTGGATTCAAGATGTCCGGAGATGTCCCTCTTGTCACTCACGCCCCTGGCCACCCCATTCTCAAAGAGCCAGAAGAAGGGGTGGTCACCTCTCTCCTTGGGCCGAGCGTCTTGCAGGAGGCGGTAGGCCAGGACCCTCGTAGAGGCCCTCGGGGGCAGGGTTGACCATGGAGAGGTCATTGGCACTCCTGGCCCATCTTCCGTGTGACCATGCCCACCTCCGAGGCCATGCCGCGAGCCACCTGGATGCCCAGGTCCTCAGCAGTCCCAGCAAAGACAGACAGCACCGATGGGCTCCCTCGTCTCAGCAGGGACAGGCAGGTAAACCCTTGGGGGGTCAGGTTCTTGGTCACGTTATTGGCGAAGAGTACGTGCCCATATGCCCCCAGGTGGGGCAGTTCCAGGTCTTCCTGAGCAGCTGCTTGGGCAGATCCCACGCACGCGACACACAAGCACACAGGAGCATTTGGTGGACGCACACCCCAAGAGCTGCTGGCTCCCGCCAGTCAGCCCCCAAGACCAACTTGGCCTGGCCACCAGGAGAAGCCCAGCGGTTCCCCACACACCTCCCTAAGGCCACAGCCATCCTCACCCTCCTGTCCCCAGCACCAGCACCCACAGGCTCAGGTGTGGTGGCCTCCTAGGGGACGCAGGCTCAGTGGCCTGCTGCGCAGCGGAGGGCTGGCCTTCTCCACCTTCTGAGACCCCCCCAGACCCCTCCTTTGCTTCCACACTATTCGTTACTGCAAATACCTTGGCTTTCAGCCCTTAAGACCAGGTTCAGCCCTCTGTGGTCCAGCTAGGTGTTTTTGTTTTTGTTTGTGTGTTGTTGTGATTGTTTGTTAATCCCAAATTCCTTGCTAAATTTTTTCTTTAAAGGTATCTACACAGCAAAGGAAAGGGTTAATTATGTGCACAAAACCTGTTGTTGTATTAATGGGCCTGCCTTTATTTATTACTTGGTGTTTCTCCTTCTCAGCTTTCAACATAGTTTTTTGTTCTGTATACTAATATTTCAGTATATATTTATAAATTATATAGAGAAGTTCTTTTACATTCTTGTCTCTTTGGTGTTCTAAATACCTCCTGTAGGGAGGGACATTTCTTTTCTTTAATTTGGGATTTTTTTTCTGCAGTGATTTCTTTGGGATACATGCCTTCAGCATGAATTTTTTTCTCCTGAGTTCATGACTTCTAGATTCTGATTTTAAAGACTATTCCATAAAGCTTGTATGTTCTGTTTTTTGCTTTTAACAATTAATTTATCCTTGTCATTTTCTGAGTGTCCCATTTCCTCTGCTTGTCTTCAGATCCTGACATTGTATTCTCCTCTTGCTAGAGCCTATCTTCATGTCTGTCTTATTAAATTTTATTTCCATTATTTCTGGACTTTTTCTTTATTTCTACCTCTCTTGATTCATATTCTGTATTTTCTCCCTCATTTCATTCAGCTATTTATGTTCTCTTATACTTTATTCAGGTATTTGTGTTCTCTGATTTCTTTGAATATACTTTCCAATTTTTAAAAATTCTTTCTCTGTGATTTCATCTAATTCACTCTCATTGGAGCTCATTACTATGTGATTAGTAATTTTTAGAGGAGACATGTTGGCTCTATGTTTTTACATTTCTTATGATTTTTCACACTGAAAATCGTGCATGTGGGTTAGAGCATTGGTTGAATGTTTTTCAGTCACCTTGTTCATTCCATGGAAATGTTTGCAGAGTTCAGAAGGGCTAGGTTGTATAGTACCGTCGAGATGTAGCTCTTATCAGTGAAACTGGAACTCATGGCACCAGCTCAAGTCTCCTGAAACTTATCCACACCATTTTCAGCATAGCCCCCAGTTTGTAAGTGCAGAGTTCAGCAGCCCCTTCAAGGACTGGCCCTCATCCAGACGCCACAGCTTTTCACAATAAATTCTCTTTCAAGATGGGGCCAGGCCACTGTCCTCTAAGTCATAGAGCATGAAAAAAGGAAATGAGATTTCTCTCTGCCACTGGCCTGACCCCCGGATGAATTTCTGTTTCGCCAAAACAGACAGCAAAATTCTAGGCTGGTGAGGGCCGTGGGACTGTCCTGAGGGTAAGATGCCCAACTTTCATCTGGATTATATTTGGGAATTGCTTCTGTTTCCTTTCCGTCTCCAGAAAACTGTGCCTCTGAGGATGTATTTGGCTAATTTTCCAAGCTGAGTGTCTTGTTTTCTGCCCTTTCCCAGTACCCTTCCAGTTCTGTGGGGATTGCCAAAGTCTTCTGCTTATTTCTCTCTTTGAGATAAAGTCTTTTTTTTTCTTATTTTGACTCTCTCATTCACTGGCTTACCCAGACAGCTTCTAGTCCACCATCATACCCAGAAGTTGGTATCCTTTTTTTCAAAAAGTTTTAAAGAGGAAAATCTGATATGTTTATAGGTATAGAGAAAGGACCTAGGGAATTGTGCCACAACTGAAAATTCTCTGGTCATTTATTCAAATGAAAAGTTTCAATAGTTAATAGGTGGGCTGGAGAGATGGCTCAGCAGTTAAGGCACTGGCCTCCCGTGCCTAAGGCCCTGGGTTCAATTCCCCAGGACCCACATAAGCCAGACCCACAAGGTGGTGGCCCTGGTGCTCTCTGTTTAAATAAATAAATAAAGGAAGGAAGGAAGATAATAGTTAATAGGAAACTTTGCTATACCAAAAATGTTACTTTCTTATTTTTAAAGAAATTATAATGTTCTTTAAGCAAAAGGCTTGTTAATGAAAAGAAGTGTGTTGCAGTCAGCTTTCTAGTTGCTGCACAGAAAGAACCCAAGCAAAAGCGGCTTTTGGGGGAAAGGGTTTATTGGCTTAAGGACTTGAGGGGAGACTCCATCCTGGCAGGAAAATGATGGCATGAGCAGAGGGGTGGACATCACCTCCGCCACAGCACTGCAAACAGCGGCAGGAAGGTGTGCCAAATACTGGCAAGGGGAAGCTGGCTTATAACCCCCATAAACCTGCCCCCAACAACACGGCTCCAATGAGGTTGTAAAACCCAAACTGCCATCAGTTGAGGATCGACCTATCACAACACATTCATTTGTTTGTGGGGGACACCTGGATCAAACCATGACAAAGTGTATAAATAGTGACACAATGCCTTTGAATAAGTCAATAATTTAAAGCATATTTTGTGTACCTAGTTGAGATAAAGACCCAAAGACTGATAATCCTTAGATTTCAAATCATCTCTATCATTCAAACAGAAGCCAGCAAAAACAAAATCTATTCAAAGCAGTAAAGATTCCATTTATCAGATGTTTGAGCACAAACTGAGTTTCAACAATAGCATTTGCCATAGGATGAGTACCCAATAGTACAGATTGGGAAGGTCCTATGGTTTACAGTTTTTCAGATGACTTCTCCAATTTTGCATTGCAGTCTAAGGTTATCAATAAGTGAGACACTGATCCAATTGAGAATCTCAACACATTCCTTCATGAGAATATGCTGTGCCTGAGTCAGGAACCTAATATCCTGATCTCCTCTTCTTTGTTCTTCTTTGAAGGTAAGACTGTTTAGAAGAATCTTTTCCAGACTGAACAGGGAGCTTTTGTAAATCTTCATCTACATAGCTCTAATGAGAAGTGACAGGAAGAAACAAGGGAATAAAAGTTTCTTAATAACAACTGGCACCTTCATCAAGATTTCTCTGTGTCTGAGTTTCCATTTAGTCAGAGTTGGCTAGGAAACGCAAATGTGTCTTAGATGCTGCAAAGGCACAAAAACAGTATTGACAAGTTACCTAACAGAAATGCTAAAGGCAAGGTTAACTTCCTCTTCAACCTTGATGGAATGCAAGAAGCCTTAAATAAGAAAGGAAGACTAAGTAACTGGGTGGCCCAGGTCTCTTTCTCTCCTGGTTTATTACTGCTTGTGTTCCCAGACAGTGGCTAAAGGGGAAATTTCCAAAGCATCCAGGAAACCCTCTGCTCCAGAAAAAATCCCAAATTAAATGAATGAGAACTTTTGAGTGTGTCACAATCATCATAATCCTGAAGCTTTAACTTCAAGTAAACATTTCTCAGCAGGACAGCAAGATGCCGTCTCTGTCCCATCCCATTCCTGCACCTGCTCAGTCTCCTTCCCTGATGTGTATCTCTGCTCTTTGATAAGTACTCCGTGTACCAGATCTATCGTTTTAGGAAATTAGCATCTCCTCCAAATATTGCAATATGACAATGGAAGGCAATGGTAAAATCTTCAGTTATTGCAGTATATATACCTCACTGGTATGTCTATGTGACCTACAAAATGGGCATAAATTTTGTTCTAAAAGGTACTTTCAGTTGCCTCTAAGTTAACCTAAAATCTACTATCTTCAGTAATCCATAGCTGTTATATTATAACCCCAAGGGAACAATGTCATAAACAAATATCAAAAGAAATTCTGTAACATTTATATGTGATGCTTTATAAATTGAATTTCAACTTTATATTTTGAGTTATATTATGTTGTATTTAAAGTCACATTACTAGTTTCCTTTGCACAGGTATGGCTAAAAGTACTAAGCATCAATGGCTGTCATCAAAAATTTTTAACTTAAAAAAATAAGTTGTCATTAAACCTCATAAATTAAAAGGTCTTTAGCAGGGCTGAGGAGATGATTCAGTGGGTAAGACTGCTTACTGCATAAGCATGAAGGCCTGAATAGGCCTGATTTGCTCTAAGTGTGAATCCTCAGCACCCATGTGAAAAAAAAGAAAAAGGAAAAGGAAAAAAACACTGGGTATGGCCATGTGCACCTTTAACCCCAGTCCTGCTCATTCCTCAGCCAGAGTAACTGAAAGCAGGGGCTCTGGGTTCAGTGAAAGACTGTGCCTCAAAGGAAACAGAGCAGGGATAGAAGAAGCCATCACCTGACACTTTCCTCTCTCTTCTACACCCAGGCACACAGGACACGCATAGGAATACACACACAAGCACAAAATGATCCTTAGAATGTGTAACTCAATCTTTTTAGAGAAAACACTTGGGGATTTAGGAAATTTATTTCAGCTCTCATGACAACCACATGTCATTTCTGTAAAGATAATTAAGACATCAATGTAGCTAGAACATATTTGGATATTTATATTATACAATTTGTAGAGCTAATTATTCATGTATTCTTGGTAGATAGGAATCATGAGCTGTTTCTTCTAATTTATGATAAATATCTAGATAGAATAATTACACTTAAAAGAAGTTTGGGCTTATGGGTCATCTTTTGTGCTCCTTCTACCTACTATTTCTCCTTATATCCAAAAGTTCTGATGGCTTCTAAATTTATAATTTTTCCTGAGATAATTTCTTTTATCTATTTGTAAGCAGAGAGAGAGAAAGAGAGAGAGAGAGAGAGAGAGAGAGAGAGAGAGAGAGAGAGAGGAGAGGCAGAAACAATGGGCATGCCAGGCCCTGCAGCCACTATTAACTCGGTTGCATGCGTCTCTTTGAGCATCTGACTATGTGGGTACTAGGGAACCAAACCCAGATCATTAGCCTGTGCAGGCAAGCACCTTAACTGCTGAGCCATCTCTGCAGCCCAATAATTTCTTTAGAAAAGGGGAATAAGAACTATGAGTAAGCCAGGGAAATGCAGATGTCAACAGACCACAGTGGTAATGATAACCACAGTGCAAGTCAGCCCTCCATATCTGTGGACTCCAAATTCATATATTCAACCAGCAACAGACCGTCTTGAGAGTGAAAATTGCTTTCAGACTGAACATATATAAACTTTTGTTTCTAGTCATTATTCCCTAAACAATATAGCACAGTCACTATTTCATAGCATTTACATTGTATAGGATTTAGATATAATCTAGAGATGATTGAAAGATGAAGGAGAGCTGGAAACAGAGCCATTTGCCTATAGTCATAGGTATTCAGGAGACTGAGGCTGAAAGATCAACATCTTAGAAAATATAACAAAATACTGTCTCAATAGAAGAAACAAAAAAACAAAAATTGAACCCAATGCATGGAAGAATGTGTATAGACTGCAGGCAAATTGTAGTCATATTATATGAGAGACTTAACACCTAAAGATTTTGGTATCTATGGGTATTCCTCTAGTTAATAATCCGTGGACGCCAAGGGACAACTGTTCAAGCCAAAAGATGACATAATAGAATGAGATATTTGGATCTTTCTCTGATGTGCCAAAGCTGAATTGATTCAAGCTGCCTTAGTGTGCAGTTGATATTAATTAGAAAGCATGTATATCCAAATAAACTCAGACATAACTGATAAAATTTGGAAGAACTTCAAAGAGCAATATGTACAACAGTGATACTATAAAGATTCCTTAGCTTTGGAAGCTGAAATATTCTCCAACCAAAAGAAGCTATTCCAAGCACAGAAATTCTTTAAATAATAGGCCTCACTTTAAGTGAAAAGGACACTGCTAATCTCAATTGTGATACTTTATGATTAAGAGAAAATAATGAATAAAATCCAGTAGTAGGTATAATTTGTTCATTTTTTTGTAAGTGTGTTCACCCAATATTTACATAAATACCACCTTTTGTAAGTCATCTTTAGCATTCTTTGGGGGCTCTTTCTTCCAAATTAAATGCTAAATAGAAAATTTTCAAAGTAGGCCAACTTGTTGCTTGTGGAAGCCACTTATGAGGTCAGACAGCAATCCATAGCCAACCTGCCTTTGCTCACTCTCATTATGGCAAGCAAAGACCCCTTGTGAGGTGTGACCCAGAGATGAATGCAAAAATGACTAAAGATGTTCAAAGAAGTGAATGAGAGCACGAATAAAGAGCTGAACAAAAATAAGGAAGTCAACACCGAATGTGAACATGGAATTAGAAATATTGAAAAAAAACAAGCTAAAATGGTGGAGATTAAAAGTTCAGTAACTCCACTACATAGTTCAATAGAAAACCTCACCACTAACATGGAAGGAGGCAAAAGTTGATAATTTTTTAAATGTATAGAATATATAAAATACTTGGAACATCAAATCTACAAATTATGGGTGTAGAAGAAAGAAAACAATTCGAGGACAAAGGCATACAAAATTTTTTCAATAAAATCATAACAAAAAAATTCCCCAAACCTGAGGAAAGAGATGCACATGTGCAAGGAATTAGGAAACCAAATGAACAAGACCAGAAAGCCTCACATCATATAATATTGAAATCACTAAATATACAGAAACAAAAGAAGAGCATTGAGAGGCAGAGGCAGCTCAGGGGTTAACATGCCCTTCCTGCACAAATAGAGGGCATGAAACACCCAAGTTCAACTATCCAACTATCCTAAAGAGCGTGGCCTGCCAACGCACGACTGTAACCCAGTCCTGTGAGCAGCAGAAACCAGAGAACTGCTGGGGCTCATGAACAGCAAGGTCAAGCTCAGTAAGAGCTTCCACTGCAAGGGAGAACAGGCACGTGCATGACTGGGGAGACACTTGGCGTTTCCCTCTAGTCCCAGTCGGCTTGCATGGGGGCCACCACATGCAAGCCCACAGGGATGCACATGAGCACATACACCACACACACTACACACATGCAAAGAAAATGACATGCACGCGAAGACAGGCCCATCATAATAGCAGCGGGTATCTCAATAAGAACTTTTAAAGCCCAGAAAGGTTTGGAATTATTCATTTTAGGTTCTGACTACTGTAAGCAGCAAAACTCTGTCTTGATTTAAGGAGAAAGAAGAGCATCCTATGATAAAAGCGGATAACATAGAATTGGGATGACCTGTCAACTGGTGAGAATAGTGAGACAACCCACTACTGTGTTGGGGTCAGTCTGTGACTTGACACCTGGTAGTGTGTGTTGTCGATTGGATGCACCCACCTGTGTACGTTAGAATTGCAATGTCTTTTATTTTTCAATATCTGAAATGTTTACATAATGAAACCATACCATGGTCCAAATCGAAGAACAATGTTTTGAATGTCCTCTCAAAATGTAAAAAAAAAAAAAAAAAATCTAGTAACTCAAGCTCCCAGTTGCATACACTAGTCTAATAAGCCAATCTTTTTAACTGAAATAGACAAGGCAGTGACTGCATGAAATATGTGCTAACAACTGCTTCAAACCTGGTACACTTCCAGATGACCTTTGCTCCCTGGTGATTTACATCAAGACAAAGTCCAAGGTGTCTCTGAATATATCACCAATATACTTAAACTTTGATGAGCAAAAGCAAAACTTTGTGCTTGTAATGATTTATCCTTCAAAACAAGATGTGAACTTTGTAAATAGCCATGCTGCATTCCTATTGTTTTTGTCAAAATCTGCATGTCTGTAAACTTACATTTAGTTAAATTAATTATGGTCCCAGGGAGCCAGGGTGCATTGAATAGGGAGGGATAACGCTTATGCTTAGCACACAGAAGCCCTGCCTTTAATTCCTGTAATGTTTTCTTAGTGGTTTGATTCTTTAATCACAGTGAAGTGCTCTTCCTTATCTCTTTGGGTTGGTTTTGGGTTGAAGACTATTTTGTCAGGAATTAGAATAGTGACACCTTGCTTCCCAGATCCAATTGTTTAGAATATTTTTTCCATTCTTTCATTCTAAGGAAGTGGCTATCTTTTATGACAAGGTGTGTTATTGGAGACAGAAAGTACATGAATTCTGGTTTTACACAAATATTTAATCTGTGTCATTTGGCTCAGAAACTGAGATTATTAATGTTCAGTGTTGTAGTTTAAAGGCAAGCATTAATTCCTGTTAATTTGATTTTCTTTTAGTGTTTGGTCTTGTCCTCATTTGCTTAATTGCTTCTCTAGCATATTTTATTTTTGCCCTGTAGACTCTTGGATATGTTATTCTCTTAATTCTGAAGAGTTCCTTCCAGTATCTTCTGTATGACAGGGTTAATGAACATAAATTCTGTTAGCCTGTTTTTATCATGGAATGTTGTGATCACTATAGAAATCACTGTGGAGATTTCCCAAAAGGCTAAAAATATAACTGACTTATGACCCAATTATTCTACTCCTGGGCAGATGCGCAAAGGACTCACAACACAAACACTTGCTCAGCCATGTTTATTGCTGCTCTATGCACAATAGCTAGGAAATGGAATTAGTCTAAATGTTCGCCCACTGAAGATAATGAAGATGTGATACATATACATACACAGTGAAATTTCATTAAACCACAAAGAAAAATAAAATTATGAAACTTGCCAGAAAATGAGTGGAACTGAAAAATACTGCGCTGAGGTAGCCAAGGTCAGAAAGGCAAGGCTGCATTTCCTTTCGCATATGCAGAACTAGCTTCAAATTTCCAGGTTTGTGTTCTTAAGTTGTAATGTCTTTAGTCTATGAAGTCAGAAAGGGCCACAGTGGGGAAGAGGCTTTGAGAAGGTAGAAGATGACATGCAATATGAAAAGAGAAAAGGGGAGTATGTGTGTGGATAGTTCAACTGGGGATAAAAATAAGGGCCAGAGGATGAGATGGGATGGGGGAGGGAAGTGTTAACCAAACCTAACATGTATGGAAAAGCAATGCAAACCCACTTGTCAGAAAGCTAATGTAAAAATACAACAAAGTTCGAATAGAGGTAACCTGCATAACACTGCTTCCAGAAGCCATCGCTTATTAAAAGAAAATCTAAATACCAGATACGAGAAACCCCATACTAGATATGGTCGGTGAAGTCCCTGACTAAAAATGAATGTCTTCTGAGTGCTCTTTCTAAAATGGGACACCGATATTACCCCCTCCAAGGCTCAGAGAACACTGTGGAAGAGTTGGTAGAAAGAATGTGGCAGTTACTACAAAGATTCATAACTGCTCTTTCTCTGCTCAGCCTCATTCCTCCTTTTAATAATAAAAATGTTTATTTTGTGGAATTATGTCATTTGTTTGGGGCTTTTGTTTGTTTGGTTGGTTGATTGGTTTTTACTTTACATGGGTCACAGTGAAGAGATTGTCTTGAGTTTCGGATTGACTTTGAATTTTTGAATTACTGTGGTATGACTGTGGGATGGCCTCTGTAACTTACATGTTTGAACACTTTGTCCCCAGCTGGTAGCACTGCTTGGGAAGGTGGTGAAACTGTTAGGAGACTGGTTTGGGGGTGGACCTTGAGGATGACAGCCTGATTCCTATTTCCTGTTTCCCCCTTACCTTCTGATTCCTGACTGTGACTTCCATGTGAACAGCTGGCCTACTGCCCCATGCTGAGTCTCCCCACCAATGACAGGATGTCTCCTGACGTGTAAGCCAAAACAAACCCTTTCTTCCTTTCTTGCTTCTGGTTGGGTATTTTGTTCCAGCAGTGAGAAAGTAACCAATACAAAGGTACAGTAAAATTTGCTGAATAAATGTGTCTTCAGTTATTAGATGCCCTTAAGTTGATTCCCAAAGACTTTGTAATTGGTTGGTCTTTAAATATTTTCACGGGTTTTGGTTATTTCACCAGAACATCCAAGGAGCTCTTCACACCACTGCTTATAAAGTGGATCTTTTCTCTGCATCACATTTACCTGTGTGGGGAGATCTTTTCTCTCCAGGTGGCAGGATGCCAGGCTCTCCTGGGGGTGGTAGACTTGTGTAGCTAACATCAGAGGTGGTTGCTTAGAGAAGCCAGCATGCCAGGCTCTCCTTGGGTGGGGGGAGACTTGGGTAGCTAACCTTAGAGCCCCAGAAATGAAGCAGCCTCTTTAGACAATGTTTAGAAAGAAATCTTTCCACGACAGAGCAGTACCCTTGTGTTGAACAGATAATTCCTTTGAATTGTAAATCCCCTCCTGGAAGGAAGGGAGAGTCAAGAGGTCAACAAGTGTGGGAGACCTGAACCCTGAAAGGTCACATGACCACTCTCCAACTAGGACCAGTAAACCACCTATTCACCAATGCTGTGGAGTACTTTGCTGGGCATTGAAACGTTCCTTCCTGAAGGGAGGAGGGAGTCAAGACGTCAAGAAGTCTGGGAGAGCTAAGACTTATAAAAGACCCTCCTCAGGTTATATAAAGGGTAAACAGCTGTCCTGGGGAGAGACCCTCCCACCTGCCCCACCAGCTGCCTGCAAGTGTGCTGGAGACACTCCTACCTGCCCGGGGGCTCACCTGTGCTTGTCCGTGAGTCCTGCAGGCTCCTCTAAGCAGCCCCTCGCCTGCTCTGGGAGCAACCCTAGGAAACTTATTGGTTCACCTGAACTGGCCTGGCTGCACTTGTCCTTTGGTCTATAGTCTGAGCCCCAGATGAGGTAGACAGGATCCTGTCTTACCAGGGAAACAGTTTCCAGTGGCACCATGGCTCTACCTCAGAGCGCCTCTGGTCACCAGAAAAGTGTGGGTTATCATTTCCAAAATGAAGATTCTCTGATTTTTTTAACTTTCAGTTCGAGTTGTTTTCGTGAGATTTTGTTTCACAGAAGCTAAAAGAGCAAGGAGTAGACGAAAACAAAATCGCTGGAGGAGAGGAAGAGTAAAGAAATAAGCAAATAAGATCCAGACATGTTTTTGCTGGAGTGCCATCTGCCTGATGGGCAAGTTGCGTCTGATGCCCGTGTCTGGGATGACTGACTTTCTCCTGTCATCCCACCATCTAGCTGCCTGCGAGGGAAATGGAATATCAAAGAATGCTTTGAACCCTGATCTGCCGTGGTAGGCGTTACTTTTCACTCAGCTCTAAAGAAATAGGAGGTGGAGAAATAGCCAATAGATATTCATTTTGCTCATAAATGAGTTACTAAAATCCAAATTTGTTAAAGTCACTTTAATATGTATTCTATTTACCTGAGGATCTGAATATTTACACATGGGATATGCTGGAAACCCAAACAAAATGTTTCAATTATATAATTGGGTTACTCACATGGAGTCAGAGTGGTTTGCAGCGGCCGGAGGCCCTGGCACAACCCTTCTCTCTGTCTGCCTTGCTTTTCTCTGTCTCTTTCTATCTCTCTCTACTTGGAAATATTTTTTTTAAAAAACCCGAAGGCTAAAAATAAAACCATTCCTTCCATAGGCTGCATCTCATCAGGTATTTTGTCCCAGGAATGAGACAGTAACTGCTACAATCTGCTTTTGTAGTAATTACATTTTATATTCTTTTCAACATAAACTAAAAAATAAGTCATAAAATATATTTTGTAAGCAACTAGAAGTAAAAGAAGCATGGTATAGTCTCTATCATTTATCTATCTCTCTATCATCTATCTATCATCTATCTATCTCTCTATCATCTATCTATCATCTATCTGTCTGTCTGTCTGTCTGTCTTTGTGGACTCCCTTCAAAGAAACAGTCCTGAAACACTGTGTGTCAGTACCACTTGCTCTGAGTAATCTAAACAGAAGAAATCTAAGCTGATAAGTAGCTTACATCTGCTTTAATTTGGCAACATTACAAGTGTTCCAATTAAGATATTTCCCATTTGTCAGGCTATGTTTGTCATATTTAAGGATAACTTTAGCTGTAACCAAATGACTGACATTCTCCACCGGTACTTATCACAATCAAAACAATTTTATAGCAAAACTATTGTCTCACCATCCTGCCAGGTGTTGTGTGGGCAGTGGCCTGGGTAAAAGAATTCTTTCTGGTGAAAGAAGATAAAACACCCTTCTTCTCTGTGGGGTTTTCAACACCTGAGGCTTTATTTGCATTAGTAACTCAGTGATGTTCTGGAAATGATTCTCGTTGGGCACGTGGCTGCTCAGGATAAAGGTGACATTTCTCATTTCCCTTTGCAGGTAGATCGAACAGAAAGAGTAAGTTCTGGTGAGTTGTTTGTAGCATGCTTGTGTGCACAACTTTCAGGAATTATGCATGAAAGGAAGATGTTTGCCTCGTTTGCCCTCATTCTGGGAAATATTCATACAATAATTATAGCCCATCAATTTCCATGGACCAGTGGTTAAACTTGACCGTGACAACCATAAGAACAGTAAAATGAAGACACGGATCTTTGCCTTTTCACAGGACAATTGTTTTGTTATTGTTTTATAGGACTAGGACCTGAACCCAGGACTTCACACATACTCGTCAAGTATCCCACTGCTGAACTATACGCCAGTTCTTTTTATTTTAATTTTCTATTTTTGAGACAGGGGTCTCACTAAGTTGCCTAGACTAGCCTACCTCAGCCTCCAGAGTAGCTAGGGGTACAAACCTATATGCTCAGAAATTTCCTCTGAAAATGAGCTATTTCCTATCTTTCTACTACAGCTAAAGTTAAGCCTAATAAATGTGTTAAGCTTGAGGTTGCTGAGAAACTTGGAGTGGGGATGCACACTTGGATGTGGGTATGGAACTGAGCAAGAGTTGACAATGGGTCATTCTCAGAAAGGAAGGCCTGTTGTTGTGTTCCCCGACAGCCTTCAGCAGCCTGGTGTTTGAGAGAAAAGATTAGTGAGCTTTTGCTTACATAAATGTTCATATCTGAATCTCGGGTTCAATGTTACTTTGTATTTCAAATAAGACAGTAAACGCTCTGCAACTCAGATTCAGGTATACAGATTTTAAAAGCACATAGACTACATGAGGGCTGTTTAATCAAGTCCTTTTTTATAAAAATGATAACCAAAACTGCATGAGAAAGAATCACATGTGCCCAATATAGTGCAAAGGATGTACTGTATAGTCTATATTTAGGAAAAATCCCAGAGACCTCGTTTGTAGAGAAGATAAGGTGTGAGCTTGAGCAACTGTAGAGGCAGCAGAATTCTTTATTGACCTACACGACGTCTCAGGTCACTGAGAAAGCAATATATGCAGTTTCTTGCTACACTTGGCAAAAGAACCTATGAGAAATATTCAGAAACTAGTGTCTCTGCTTGTGATGGTTTGATCCAGGTGTCCCCCATAAACTTTATGTGTTCTGAATATTTAATCCCCAGCTGATGGCAGTTTTGGAACTGGAACCTTGCTGGAGGTGTGTTGTTGGGGGCGGGCTTATGTTGTTTGGCACACCTTGCTGCCGCTGTTTGCAGTGCTGTGGCGGAGGTGATGTCCACCTCTCTGCTCATGCTGTCATTTTCCCTGCCATCATGGAACTTCCCCTAGAGTCTGGAAGCCCAAATAAACCCATTCCTTCTCCCAAGCTGCTTTTCCACGCAGCAACAAGAAGGTTGACAACAACAATGCTATTTGTAAATCTTAACACTTTTCCCAGGACTGGAGAGGTGGCTCAATGGTTAAGGTGCTTGCCTGCAAAGCCTAATGACCCAAGTTTGATTCTCCGGTACCCATGTAAAGCCAGATGTACAAAGTGGAACGTGCATCTGGGGTCAGTTTACAGAGGCTGGAGGCTGTGGTGCACCCGTTCTGTCTGTCTCTCTTCTATCTGCCTATGCTTGCAAATAAATTAATTTTAAAAATTTAAGACTTTCCCCCATGCTCCCCATTAGAAGCAATTCCCAATTCCCTTGGTAATTTTAGGTTGTTTTCTAAATATAGAGCCTCACCTTTAAATATAAATTATAAATCTATTCTAATGTTTCCATACTGAAAGAAAAAAATCTATAAAAAATATATCAAGTGTACTTCATTCCCCTCAAAGACAGTTTAAATACATAAACCATATTTGGTTTTCTGGGGTTTTACCAGTGTGGATATCCAGATTTTCTGGTCTCTTCTCCAAAGTTTCCTGAGTATGTGCATAAGCAATAATTTTAATACAGAATTCAGCAAACATAATTAGGAAGGGGACATACTTGAAGCAGCAATGGCCTGTGTCTGCTTAGCCTCTGCTGAGGAAGGTTGGACTCTAGTTCCTTCTTGTAGCACCGAGCAGAAGGAGTCAATCAGTGCTGTCCACATCAGGAAGGAACGCTCTCTCCGGCCTTCCTTGGCGCCTCGAGTCCATGCGGCCCTGTGAGCCCCTTGACTCGGAGGCATGAGAGCCAACCTTCAGGCTCCTCACACAAGGGCTCTTCATCAAGGAACACCAAAAAATCCAGACCAACCAGAAAGCAATCAAAATGCATTGACGTTTCAAATTCCTGCGCTCGTAGGAGGCGCGGGGTCTTTGAGGGCCCGAGTTAATCTCCAGCACCCACACGGAAAGGCCATGCGCTGCTGGGACTCCCTAGTCGGCCAGTCTGACCCAAAACTGCAGCTCCAGGTTCAGCGAGAGACTCCGATTCAAGGAAGTGAGCGGATGAGAGACACATCTGCACACACCACACACGTGTGCACAGAGCACACACACCGCACACCATGTCACACTCAACACAAAGGAAAGGAGTTCCAGGGACCATGGATTGACAGGTGAGGCTCAGTGTGGCCCTGATACTGCAGAACAGTCTACTTCTTCCTTCCGTCCCGAGTTGGACTGGTGTACCCCCCTCCCAGCTCTCGTCTGGCTGGAAAGTGTGGGTGAGAAGCTGAGAATTACAGTCGAATGCTATGAATGAGCCCTCTAGTGAAGTCTCTTCGCGTGACTCATTAGTGTATCGTCTATGCCTTTTCGTCTCCTGCACCAAGGACCCATTTCCTCTGGGCAAAGCTTTCCATCACTATCTCTCTCTTCAATCGATGCTGGTGCTTTCAACCCAACATTAACCTTGTTTTCTTCAATATTTCAATTTTTATCGCATTTTTAAGTGGAAAAGAAAGGCATATCTAAATTTTCCATTAAGGCATTTTCCTTTTTGCAATTAAATTTGCTATTGGACAACATGCAGTAGAGGAAAGTAATTAAATGCATAGAAATCTAGAAATCGTGTGGATTATTTGGCTGTTTGGAGTCTCCTAGGATACATAGTTTTTCCCACCAACCCATACATCCTCGACATTCCTAATAAAGCCTGGGGGATCCGCTGAGCTTTTGAAGGCTCTCGCCACTCTGTCTCTATGACTTCACCATATCATTAAAAATCTAAAGTTATTTAGCATAATTTAACAGTACTAGCAGGATTCGTAACCGTATCCAAGGATATGAATTTGTTTGTTGTCACAACCCCTGAAGCAATCCAAAAGGCTCTTCAAAGAAAAGAAACATGCCATGTCAAATTTTCAGTAGTTTTATTGAAAAATGCCTCTTTTGTTTCAGAAATAAATAATATAAGGCAGTGAAATTCACAATCTGCAGTTAAAATATAAAAAGCAGCAATTCTATGTCCATAGTCTTGCAAACGTTTTCCAACTGCTTTGATAGCTAAGAAACATGGCGTTCTGAGAACAAGTTCGTACTAAATAGACAACACAGACATGCAATTCCGTCTTCTGCAGGGTCGGCATCGAGGCGAGCGCGTCAAAGCGGGGACGCGGGAGGCGCCGGAGCCGGAGCCGCAGGCGGCCTGCAGCGAGCGCCGCCGCCGCGCGCAGCGGGAGCGAAGCCTCGGCCGCCGGGAGACTCGGGAGGGTCCGGAGGCCGCCGGCTGCGAGGTCGCCAAGGTCGCCAAGGTCCCTCGGCCCCGCCCGCGGCAGGGCGGGAGCGGAGCCCAGCGGGCGGCCCGGCGCTCAGCGGCCCCGGCCGGGGCGCAGGCTGCGCCTCCGCCGCGCGGGCGGCTCCGCGGGCGGGTCCGCGCCGTAGTCGTCCTCGTAGTCCGCCGTCCGCTCGGGCTCCACCGGCACGATGAAGGGCTCGCGCTCGGGCACGTAAGGCTCTGTCCGATTCAAGGGACAGTTACGCATGACGAGGAAGGCAAAGGCTCAAGTCGTCCCCCATTTAATCTCAAGGCCATCAACAGACAGGTGGCAACGCTCGGATGATTTCCGTTTGCAGAGAGAACTGAGAGATCACGTAATGAAAAGGCCCAAAGGAGGGGGTGGGATCAGCACTGAGGACGACCATGGCGCAAAACCTGGGGAGGCTGGCTGGGCCCGAGGGAGTGAACCCCAGGTCCCTGTCCATGGCGCCTCAAGTCTAAGGAATTTGGAAAGGGGAAAGAGGAATGGCGCTGGGGCCTAGAAACTGAACTCCTGGGGGAACAGGGAGCGTACAGCACATGACATTTCCTGCTGGGTCCCTCAAATACTGAGTTACAGCAGAACAGGAAGAAGGGGAGGGTGATTTTGAACTTGGGTTTGAAAGTGGCAGGTTAAAAGCCCAACTGAAAGTGTCCACAGAGAGAAAGACCTGAAGGAGACACAGCTTCCAGGGAGGGGGGGGATTCCACCCTGTGTTATTCAGGCAGAGAGCACACAGCCAAGCGGGTCGATGCCCAAGCAGACGGCGGAGTTTAAAGGCATTTTAGTGGACAGGGTCACATACACATCACTTCCAAGCCACAGTTAGTTCATTATTTACACGAGACAATCTCTTCAACCAGGTTAATTGTTTTCCTTAACACGGCAGAACCTCTGGTTAGTCATCATGCACCTGCTCCACCCAGGCTGCTCGTGGCTGTGTTTGGACTTCTTGAAAAACAGTTTTCTACATTATGACTGAAATGCATCAGGCTGACACGGCTGCTTTCGCGCCATTCAAGTTAGTATCGAGTGTCCACGCCCGTGGGCCGCCCACCCAGTTGGTTAACCATATCTCTGGTGAGACTTCCATACAGACGCATTTCCTAATAAGCACGAGCGCAAACATCTCAGAGACAGGATTCTCATGTATTCAAACTGTAAGCAGCACTGGAGACTTAGAAAATGTGTTAGCCGGAACCTGAAACAGGTCAAAGACGATAGTTTTTAAAAGTTGAATCACTAGGCAAAAAATATATTTATATACATCCATCTAAGTATGTAATGGTTAAAGCATATATGTATATATCCATATATTTTCAGTTATTTCCACACGCCATGCGGCAGTGATGATCTAAATTTATTTTATAAAGAATTAAATACGTTTGTGAACGGTTGCATGAAAAATAGGAATTGAGAGTCATTGCTACTTTTCATCATACATAATCATGCACATAAATATATAGATATATACATATTCAGATATTCAACTACTCATGCACTATTTGCTAGTAGCAAACCATATCAAAGGGCAGTATCGTTTGGAGACTTGCGAGATGCTTGAGGGTAAACATTAACAACTGACCACAGCATGACAGTCTTACATCCGGATCAACATACCTCCCTGAACCTGGAATTCTCCAAAGTCAGGCAGAAGAGGCCTCTGCCTTCTAGAATTGCCACACACTAGAATTTCATTAACAGCCATGTAAAATATTAAGACCCGGGTTTAAAAGCCATGGACAACAGGGGGCAATCCCATGGACAGTGTGGGACAGGGGACAGCTGTAAGCTGTCCATACTATGCTTCCAAAGAGTTTACTTAAAAACTAGATTCCCACAGTAATTTTCATATACCTTGGCATTCTATAATTATATTCAAAAATCCTGTTATTGTCCATTGGTAGCATTCTTTGCACTCCCAAGAGTGTTAAGAAGAGGTTGATGGTGAGATTTGGTAAATGCAGGAATATGGGAAAAGAGAATGACTATTTAAATCCCAAAAGTGCCATGATGTTTTAGACTTTAGGAGACAAGAGTACTACATAATCAAAGTACAGAGGAAGCAGAGTTGGAATCTTCTAGAAACGCTCAAATCCCCCTTCCTTCAATGCTATGGCACTTCATTGCCACAAAGGTTCTTTACTTCTGGTGAGTTTGGTTTCCTAAGATGACAATGACATACCTGGATAGCCTTGCCCATTGTACGGGATGCTGGCACACTGGGATGAATCACAGTACCCAGGAGGACCCGGAGGCCCTCGGACACCTGAGTTCCCAGGACGGCCAGGAGGACCAGGGGGACCTCTCGAACCTGTGGATCCTGGTGGGCCTGTTCTGGATTCTCCTTGAGGACCTGGTTGAAGAGAAAACAAGTCTACTTCTCCTCTCGCTAATGCCCCTGAGGCAGCCTGCAGTACTTTAAGTGATGTCTTCACTAGTGCATGGTCAGAAGATGTTTCCTTCAAAAATCCCCAACATGAAGTACAGTAGAACTTTCTTGACAGTGACTCATGAAGAATGATTGCCAAAATCTACTGCTTTAACAAGTTTATTGAAGGCAAACAAATCAGTTATCAAAACCTCAGCTGAGTTAAAGAAATCAGAGAGTGCTCCTTTTGTTCCCACTCAGAAATGAAAGAACCAGAAGGAAAGGCTCAAATATGGAGCAAAGACCCCTGTGAGGAATTTGGTTTCTCTTAGAGCTTCTACCCTTGACCTGTCTACTGTACTAGCGACTCACCTGGGGGCCCAGGCAGCCCTCGCGGCCCTTGAGAGCCAATTCCTCTTTCGCCTTTCTCTCCAGGCAATCCTAAAGAAGAGGAGAAGAGGAAAGCATGGGGGAAAGTTGTCCAATGTACGCAGTTTTCTTCTTAAATACTATTCAATTCAAGTAGTTCATTTCCTTAGTGGAAACAGAACCTAATTTTTCACAAACGTTCACACTTTCAGTAAGCCAAATTCTCTAGATCTCTGTGCAATGCCTGATTTATGGTCAAGAAACAAACACAGCTAATACTCGAGAGGAAAATTATTTGAAGAAAACAAAAATGCCTAATATATTGTCAAATAGTAATTACAAACAGAAATCTTGAAAAATATTTATTGTCTATTGAAAAATTTCTATAAGGTGTCTTATTTTAGTATCTCTATTACTATGGTATCCTAACCATTAGAATTGCTGAATTATCTAAGTTTTAAAGTGGCCATCCATCCATTGTCCTGAAACATCTGGAATCAGAAAAATCATATTTTTCTTTTTTCCCTGCAATTACACTTATCTACCATGAAATTAAAGCCAAACAAGTATCCGAGAAGTGCCAGGCCTTGAATGAAGGAACTGAAAGAATTTTGAACCATCAGATGCTTCAGGCTGGTCAGCTGCTGCTCGGCTCTTGCCACAACCATAGCAACTAACAAGATTTGGTCCCTGATTCACTTGCCAAGCACCAGATTTCTCATTAATGGCAACAAAAATCAAAAACCACAGGATCTCTAGTGAGATTTGCTGAGATCTCAATAACCTGCAAGCTGCCTAGGAGAGGAGGAGGGTGTTCACAGACAGACAGCTCTCAGAGATGGGTCAAATACCACGATCATGGACATGGGCTGGCTCTCAGGTGCTTGCAACCTGACTCTACTCCTACACTTGCAAAGCTCTTCCTTCATCTCTAATTTAATAGGCAAAAGGCCCACCTCGTTCACCAGGGGGTCCCTGCATCCCTGGAGTGCCGGGGAAGCCTGGCCGTCCCCCCGGCCCTGGCTCTCCCCTGGCTCCTGCACTGCCAGGAGGTCCTGGAGGGCCCGGGGGGCCAGGCTGGTTGCGACTGGAGTGGTAATCATTTGGAATCTGATTCAGCATCTGGCTGAATCTGTTCATCTGACCTGTAAACAGAAACAAGGTTCATGAGTGAGCACAGGAGGGGAGCATCCAGGGAGGCCAGTCTCCAGCCCTCTTCCCTCCAGGAAGCACTGGAGTAACACTTAGAACAAGTCACCCCAGCCACCCAGTACAACATGGTCTCCATCAACAGTCATTGCCACCAAGTGCTGAACTTTAAGCCTCAGGCATCACTGTGCACTGAGCTAGGATGTGGCTCTGAAATGACCCGGAGATGTGTCAGAAATGGTCTGTTTTTAGATGCACCTGGGGCAGGTGCTTAGCTTGTCATGCAAATGGGAATTTCCTATGGGGAACATTGGACACTGCATACATACGGCCGCATTTTCAAAGACAATAATTCACTGGAGTGGAGCATAGCCAAGGGACTCAGTTCTCATAGACAACCTAAGTCAGTTTCTATAAGTAAAAACTTGTATAAAATCTTGGGATCATAATTGGAGAAACCAGGGGAACCCTAGTTCAAGGTTTGCATGCACTGTCCTTAGGTACTAACTTTATTAGTTAATAGTCTATGTGGAATACCACAGGTCTTTGTAAATAGAGATGCAAGAAAAAGCTCCCCACCAAAATTGATTTTCACTGATCATATTATCTTTGTGGACTTCCAGCCCTAAAAGGATATAAAATAACTTAAAAACCATAACATAAATTCCACTATCCTAATACTCACAAAATTTGTGGCTTTCCACATATACCCTGATGATGCTCATTAAAAACCCCAGTGTGTAAAGTGAATATGATTTTGTAGCAGAATATATATAGATATATATATGTCTATTATACTTTGGGATATTATTTTACCTTAGTGACAGTCTTTAAAATAGCTTTATCCAATAACATAAAAACCATGACTATAAAAAAGAGCTCATTGAAGATGAAACTGGATCCTATCTCTTAACAGCTCTATGACTCAAGACTGCATTTTTCTGCAAATAATTTAACAATCAGATAGTAAAAAGAGTTACCACTTATCAACTGTTCACAGACTTGTCTTGCAACTGCTCGCATCATGTTCTGGGAAGCAATGTCTCCCTTGTGAATTAAATCAAGAAAAATCATTAATGTCTTATTTCTAGCATTTCAGAGTTCAATATTTAACACATGGAATAAGTGGAAGTCAAATTTAAGAAATACATACCCTATCGCCTTTTTCTCCTTTTAACCCAGATTGACCCTGAAACACAGGAATTTTCTACATCAGAAACTAGAAAAGGTGTCTGATTATGAATGAGTGTGATGAAGAACAGTATCTGTCACCTAATAAACCAGTAAAGTGACACATCACATATCATGCATTCATACTCACACAAATTTTGTTTTTCTGTAGAAAATGAATATGATAATATAATGAATATAATTTAATCTCAGTTTTTGTCTCATGTCTCTCTTTCTCTCTCTCTCTCTCTCTCTCTCTCTCTCTCTCTCTCTCTCTCTCTCTCTCTCTCTCTCTCTCTCTCTCTCTCTCTCATGCCTTCCAAAGGAGTGCTCAGACATGAATTGTATGATCATGGTGATAAAGCTATGCAGCATTCCCAGTGTAGGCTTGGGACAGACAGTCATGCCAGGACTGCCCTCGAGCCGTGGATCCTCAGGCTCCTCACCCTCCATTCAGGTCCACCAAGGACCAGTGACAGCCTTTTGTCTGGCTAGTCATGTATCTCAGACTTCTCCAGCTAATCTCTGTGCGTTGCACAGGAAAGAAATGGGGTGTTTCTCTTGCTAAGTAACTCACTTCAAACAGTCTGACATTCACTCACATCCCAACACCACACAGAACCAGAGACATTCTCAGTCAGATGCCCTCAAGGACATGAGATCAGTTAGAGCGCAGGAACTTGGTGTCTGTAGTTCACATGCTCAGGCTACATCTGCTATCACAGAAGCAGCAACCAAGCCATGAGCAAATCGGATATTCACATAATATTCCAAACCAAACTACTGCTTACCGTCTCCATGGGAACCCCTGGAATCCAAACCAAGACCCCTATCTTCATTATCCCAAGTGTCCTGATAACTGGTCTCCTTACTTCCCATCTGTCCCTTGATAGTCTATTCCCCACATAGATGCCAGAATGACATGTTTAAGAGAAAATTAGATTACCATACTTCTGAACTCTGAGAGATGAGGGCCAAATAATGTTGACCTGAGTATAATTATTATAAGAAAAACCTGAATTTGGCTTTCTCTTTATGAAAAGCATTTGATTTTTGTGGAACTAGAAATATTGATTGGAGGTTCTAGGGAAATCGCAACTTTTTTAACAGTTCTTACTGGTTTGAGAATGTTCTAGTGTGCTTTTTATACTTGTTCACTGCTCTGAAATGGTTCTTTGGAAACGGTTTATAGAAGTCTTCTTTGTTAGAGATCATATTTCAAGTAAAAAGAATAGAAACTTCTTTCGGGTCTCTGGCCGCATGGTTCTCATGAGCAGTATTTACGCTGCACACAAAGGACATGTGCCATCACTAATACTGTGGACACTTCAGTACTGGTGCTGGGGGGGGACCAAGGACCTTGCACATGGGGGGCAGGGAGTCCACCACCCAGCTGCTATACATTCCCCGCCCAGCAAACACTTCTCCTTCTGGACTGATTCTCTCACATCCTCAGCTAGTGAGTGGAGAACAATCGGTTAACGTTCACAACTCGGGCACAGGGGCGCCCTGCTGTTGATGGTGGGTTTTCCTGTCTCAAACAGCAAGCACACCATTTCTAAATATAACGCACCATTTTGCTGACCCAGCTCTGAAGCTCAGAGTGTTTATACAGTGCAGAAATATGTGTCTTGGCTCATAATCCCTCTCTCCTTTTAAAGAAACCCAATGACTACAATTTCCACCCCAGAATATTACAAAAACCCAGAGGAAAAAATCCTTTAGAACTACCCAAATCCATGGGTTTAGCATCGCTTCAGCAGATCTTCAGCTACGTTGACAGCAGAGATAACCTAAGTAAGCCCAAGCCTCAGCGCACTCACGAGTCAATGCACAGAGGCACGAAGCCCAAGCCAGCCATCCACTTACTGGTCTGCCGTGGTCTCCAGGTTTTCCTGGCTTCCCACTTGGTCCTGTGACTCCCGGAGAGCCTGGGCTTCCCTATAATACAGGCCGAGCAAGAAAGGGAATGTTTTGACAGAGAAAATCCCAGCCACAGTAAACTAAAGCACTGCAGCCACGTTCAAAAGCTTAGAAAAAAGGCAGTGTATCACCGCACATGGAGGAAGAGTTATGCCAAGTTTTAAAATGACATGAGGAGAAAAAAGATTCTTGAAAATTCCAGCTTAACTTTTATGGACTATGCAGTTCTAAAATATATCTTGAGACCGCTTGAAAAATACACGACATATATAACCTGTTTCACAATTTACAGACTACAATCCCAGGAAATTTGTTACAAAATAAATTTACAGAAAGAAATCCCTATGTTTTAGTGTATTTCCACTAAAAAATCAGGAAAATTTCAAAGTACAGGGATTGAAACATTGTCTGGGGAGGAAGAACGTGGCTGGTTTTCTATTAAGATGAGCACATGGGGTGGCCTTTGGTGTCTACTGAGACTTGCACTGTCTAGAAGTCCACGTGTTCCTTGGGGACATTCCTGGTTCTTACCCCCACACCCCACCAAAACTGCAAGAAGTTCTTTCTCTCTGTTGCTTTTAAGTCACCTTAGTAGACTATTTCTAATGTATATTATCTAACACATAATGTTCTAAAGCCTACAATTTCCTTAAAATTGGATCATCAGGTTTTGCATTAGTACTCTAAGAATTATGCAAAATGTAATCTCTTAAAGTAAATACTTAAAATAAATTTAATATTTATTACACTTCCCTTTCCTGAACATAAGCATATTAAATATGAATAATAAAGCATTCCAGCATGTGTTCTGGAGTCTTCCTCCTGGCATGCAAACATTTATTGTGATCACACCTGTGTGCAGTTACACGAGTCTTAATGAGAAGAACCTTTATTTTAGATGTTGATGAAACTTACATCCTCCAAATGAGGGATGATTGTTCATTAATTATGAGCTAAACATTTAAAGATCATGGGCTCAGCTTCTTAATACTCTGCCCACTGAGGTCATCAAACCCAGCCCCTCCCTGTGAGGAGGAAGGAGTGGGGCACCAGCCAGTGGCTAGCCGCTGGGAGACGTTTCCTTCTTCCAGGCAAAACATGACTGAGCACAGGACTCGGACTCGTCAGTTTTCCCTGGCATACTTTGCCTTAGGAAAGCGAACAAAGCAGCTCATTGGACACTACAGCACAGCACAGGTGGAGGGGGACTCAAATCAGATTTCTGGCCCCTCTCGAGCAGAAAGGGAGCCAGAGGACAGGGAAGAGAGCAACGTGACTAGTCGGTTCTTACCGGAGGCCCCGGCGGGCCCCTGGGTCCCATGGCGCCATCTTTCCCAGTGAAACCCTGTTGTAGGAGTGAAATCAATGTCAAGTTAGGAAGGGAATGAATGAGTAAAAAGACACTATGGATTGCTAGGCGTAACAGACCATGAGAAAGATTGAGTGCAATTTTCTGTGTGGCAGGTGTGCTTTCAATAAGAGACAAGCATATCGAAACATAACTAACTTCAGGTTACATTATGGTTTTGCAGAATAGTATCCATTTCATTGATTGGTGTTCCATTAACCAAAGCATTTTAAATGTCAAACTGATCTTCTCTAAGGGAGGCAGGTTCCTTCCAAGGAGATCGTGGGTGTAGCGTACATGAAAGTCTAAGAAGGAGAAGAGAAGACAGACCCTTTCCACATATCTGCAAAGTAGCCCAGGAAGGGTTGCAGAGAGATGAAAGCCTGTGGGCTGATAGAGCAGGCGGGGGGGGGGGGGTCATCTCAGTAAAGAACACTTCATATCTGAGCGCCTCAGCCAGGACAGTTGGTCTCTTGTCCTGGTCAATGCAAAGTTGGCTTACAGCCCTCCCCACAAGGAGAGGAAGACTTCGGTCCTCAGAAGCAGAGCTGCAGCGGTGTGGGTGTGGGAGGGGAGGAGAGACGAGGGAGCTTCTTCCTTGGGCTTCTGCATACACATTAAAGTGGCCTCTAATGGCCTCTGCGTGTGAAACTGTGACATCATCGGCTTTCATTCTCCCAAGCCCAGCTAAAGCCCTGTGAGCTGGGTTACTGTTTATGATTGCTACATTCCTCTATCAAAAAGGATACTTACACCGACTCGCACCTGTAAAGCCAGTACCTGGGAGGCTGACACAGGAGGATCACTGTGAGTGCAAAGCAAGCCTGGGCTACGGAGACCCTAACTCAAACAGCAACAACAACAAAAAAATGAGCATTTTATCCTTATTCTTGGATTCTGGCAAAAATCAAAATTATTTGATCCCTGCCTGCATTACATATCCACACTTCTTAGTAGCCCGTTGCTTTTACAATAGCAGAAGCTCAAATTGCTTCTTTTAAATTTGTTATATTTTCACACCCACTCTCCCCAAAAAATATTTTCAGAAAGTTATAGGGATAACATTTCAGACTGTCTTCTGAAAGAGCAAGGCCTGCTTAACAAAAACCAGACCCCAGGTCCATCTGATACAACATCAACATTGCTTCTGAGAGCCACTTAAGAAGCAAAAACATTCCAGTAGTACTTTGGGGACTGTTTGGATGGCATTTTTCCCATTTGCATGTCTCAATGGATACACAGTGCACTCTCTTTTCATTTTTTAGGTAAATATCAGATTTTAATAATCTTCTAGCCATTCTAGGAACTTCCTGATGGACTCTCTTTGCAGAGACACGTCAGCAGGGCTCCCCCTGAGCAACCTGCAGATCACTGTGGCGATCTGATTGGACTTTCATTTCCTGTCGCACGCCTGTGGGCAGCTCCATGAAGGTGGCAGAGGAGACAAATGGTCTTCTCCTAGACACACGTGTCACATTCTCTTTGTGGTTCTCCTGCTCCTCCGTGTGAAAATCACCTGTCATAATCATGGCTCTTGCTCCCTCCCGCAAGGCCCTAGAGACAAGTCCTCCTTCCTCATTATGGTCCAGGGCCTTGCATTCGTTTCACTTCCACTTGCTGAGTCAAGTTTCTTTCTTTTTTTTTTCTTGCCAAGATCCTCGTACCCACAATCTGTCACTTGGCAAAGTCCCTCCAATGTGTCCCCTCCTTTCACACTAGCTTTCCAAGCAGTAGGTAGCTATGCAAGACTATGGAGAGAATGATTTCTTGAAAATTGTCCTGGTCCTCGTCACAGGGGATTTGAGGGGCTTGCCACAAAGCTGGACGAGATCGGGCGTTGGAAAAGCCCAGTCATTCTCAATGTCTTATGCTCCAGGATGTGGTGACAGAGGGCTGCCTCAGTGCCACTTGCTGGGTTGACACCTCAGGAACCCACCCTGTCTGCACAAAGCCCACACTGGGGTGGGTGTGATGTGCACAAGCTTCAGCCCATCATCACGTCTCGGTTGTATTTTGGGTTCTGTTTTCTAATTGAAAGACTGAGTTGTCGCCTCTGTATTCTCACTGTTGTTCTTCATATCAGTCTCAAACAAGGCAGAAGAATGCGTACAGTAATACCTTCATGTGTCCTATCTAAGAAATTATAATTTTGTTCTTTGATCTCTGTCTTTCTCACACCTCCAAATTTGAACGGAGTGATGAAAGTGAAGTTAAGCTGCATATCACTCACTGTTGTGTATTATCACTGCAATTTGCTTTTGTTCCCTGTGAATGACCCCTGCTCTGCCCATTGATTTCTTGCAGGTATTGGCATTGACAATCGACATGTTTAGTGCCAGCTGACACAGAGCCGGCCCTGTCAGAGTATTCTGATTGGTCAGAATGCAATCTGCTCCTTAGTCATAGACTACTGAAAATCTATACCCTTCTCTCTGTTCATCTTGTTAAAGCACTCTGGTCTCTTCCATAAAGTTGGTGAATGGAGCACTGAGGTCATATTCATGGAGTTTCTCTTTTACTTTTTCTAGAAAGAACTGGGTTTCCTACCCTGATATCATCCTAAATCAAGGGTGAATCTGAATACTACCACAAATGCACAAAGTTCCTATTCAACACCAGCTTCTACCAAAGCCTCAGAAAGGGCATCTGAGTTCTAAAGGTCTAGAGAGGATATCTTGACTTCACAGAAAATACCATGAAAGTCGAGGCTATGTACAAACTGCCTCATAATAAGGATTCAATTTTTTAGGATTGAAAAGTTTCTTGGGCTCCTGAATCTCTTTCTAATCAGTTGAAACTCATTTACTGGACTTTGAAGCTAGCAAAATTTAAAAATTTCCAAGATGAAAATTCCAAAGACACTTCTAAAATCCCACCAGCTTGTTTCATAGAACTCAAGATTGATCTGATGTTAGTCTACGAACACAAGCTTGGCCTCCTTCCCATGGTATGTAAGCTCCGCATTGCACACCATGCAAGCTGATTGTGGACAATCCTTAACAAGTGGACGACAGTGTGATATCATTTCCAACATCACCCAGCCTTCCCAGAACTTACTCTGTCTCCTGGCGGTCCCATTGGTCCTGGTGGGCCGGGTAATCCTGGGGTTCCCTACACAGAAGGAAGCATTACATCTTGTAATATATCTCCTGTGTGGGAAGGATTACTATTATTCTCCAAAATGTTTTCATAAAACCAACTTTTAAGGACTCTGGAAAGAAACAGGAAACCGGGCATATAAACAGGACCATGCCTAGAGATACTCAATCAGGAAGACGATACTGGAATTGAACAGCAGAAGACTGAGAAGAGGGTATGGTATGGGAGTCACGAGCAGCACATTTTTGGGCTGTTCAAACTGCACATGACTGGTAAGAAAAGGCAACTTTCAAAACCCACTCACTGATCGGCCTGGAAGTCCCGGCTCTCCAGCATCTCCTTTCATTCCCTGGCGACCCTAGAATAGGCAACGAGAAGGTATCCGCAGACATTTTAGAGATTAAATTAAAAAGGAAGAAGCCCGTCACTGATGATATTTTTTAGCACTTTATAACTGACTATGGACATCAGAAATGGGCACTTAAGAATATTTTGAGAGGAGATGAATGAACCATTTTTACAGTAATGCTCACTTTTGAAACTGCAAATGCTATATTATATTTCTACTTATAATAATATAGGTTAATTTTATATAAGTATTGGCTAAGACACCTACTCTGAAAGAATATTTTGAAACATAAGCGCAATTTATATATATACATATATGTGTGTGTATGATTTATAAGAAATTTTTAAGAGACCAAATAAGTAGCAATAGTTTTTTACACAGATATCTATATCATATACCATTTACATTCCTAAACTAATATTCATATCAGACATTATCTCAGTGACTAACTTGTTGAATTTTCTCAGAAGACAAACACTGGCAAAAGACAGAAAATGTTCCAGTTAAGCCAATGCTGGCGCCATAGGACTGGACCCCCAGTTCTTCAAGAAGCTGAGACAGGGGAATCACATGTTTGAAGCCTGCCAGGGTTACAGAGTGAGCCCAAGGACAGCCTGAGTTACTTGTCTCAATGGAAAGTACAAGGGCAGATTTGGGGGTGAATCCAGTGGTAGAGGACTTGCCTGGAATGTGTGAGCTCTTGGTTCACTCCCTGCTACCAAAGGGCAAGAGATGCAAGGGTATGTTTCTATTCATGCAATACTAATGCCAGGACATTCATTTCTGTAGAAAGCCTTTGTGCTTACTTGTTCTCCTGGAATAGATAATCCATTTGGTCCCTGGGGACCTGGAGGACCCTGAGGGCCTGGAGGACCTGTATCTCCACGGGGACCGGGAGGCCCCTAAAATATACAAGAGAGAGACGATCACAGGTTGTGCAGCTGTTGGGTGCAGACAGTTGGAAGCTTGTTTTCATAACTCTACACAGAAGTCATTTAGCCTTTGCAAACATTTTAGAATATGTCTAGACAACTATGCATTCATTCTTTCTTGATCTTTCTGTACATTAAAAGAACAACTGGAATATACAATAAATTTGCAAACATACTTAGTCCTCTTAGAAGTAGATTTTAAAAAATAGTTTTATTTATTTGAGAGAGAGAGAGAAAACGGGCACAACAGGGACTTTTGCCACTGCAGATGAACTGCAGACACATATGTCACTTTATGAATCTGGCTTTGCCTGGGGCACTATCAAACCAGGGTCAGCAGGCTTTGAAAGCCAGCACCATTAACGCTGAGCCATCTCTCCAGCCCAGAAAAAAAGATTTTTAAAGTAAATACATTGGTTATAATACATTCATATTTTATATTCATAAATAGCCATGATCTCAAAGTTCAAATTTCATTAGATTTCATGTACATTAGTTTTTCCTGGTATCTGAAACCAAGGATAGGTAGAGGTAGCTAGATAACCTGATTTGCATTAAGCCAGAAGAAATTTGCTCAAGGTCAAATACTCCCTCTGAAGCAATTTTTGCACAACCAAATTTCAACATAGAGATAAACATTTAAAGGAGCCCTAAATTATACTTACAGCAGCTCCATTGATGCCTCTTTCACCTCTGGGACCTTTAGCACCAGGCCCACCCTGAAACACATAGAACACATCTTAGTGTGAGCATTAAGTAAATAGAAGTTGATATAAAAAAGGCACTTCAAGAAGGAATACATCACCCACCATGACTCAGGGAACTGAGTGGAAGAGGGGGCGGAAAGATTGTGAGAGCCTTGGTGGGGGAGAATATCCAGAGACACGGCCCCCCTCAGTAACAACATACTAGGGCCAACGGAACTGGGCTGACTCCTAGGCTATCCATAATCCCCTGCCCCAAGGACTGATCCAGACAGCCCACGGAGGAGGATATCCAGCTGATCAGGGATGGGGAAGAAGGGCATTGGGGAACTGGGGATAACAACTCATTGTTTGCCCATTGAATGTAACTCATTATGGATAATAAAAAAAGAAGGAATACATTCCCTAGAAAAAAATCAATACTGTCACGATGATCTGCACAGTGTTGAAGTCCAACCTTCATGTCATGTTTGGGATGTGGCTCAGTGGTAGAGAACTTGCCTGATATGTGCAAAGCACTGGGTTAGAGCACCAGTACATCAAAAAGAAATAAACTCATGTCATACAAGTATACAGGAAAATATAATTTCAGAACTTGGTACATTCTGTTCCTTAGTTTTATGTTCACAGCACTTAAAAAGAAGAATGTCTTTGGGAATAAAGTGAGTTACATTCTTCCAGGAAAATAATATCCAAACAGAAGTTTAACTCAAATCTTTCAGAGCCTCAGAACACACAGTAGAATAACAGGAATTGAGGGAGCAACTAGACAGAGACAAATATGATAGTGATATCAAATCATTGTGCCTCCCAACTAGATGAAAGAATCAGAAGAATGTCTGCCTGTCAGGGTATAATTTTATGGTTATAAATATATCAGGTAAGTCTCTAACTTATGGTGACATGTGAATATGAAAATAAGCTGTTTGTAGTCCACTATAATCAATTTACATGATTTGTGATGAGGCAAGTATATAAAGGCTGGTGTTCTGAGAAGCTCTTACGTCAACTTCTCATTTTCTTAAAAAGAGGCCAATGGGGTTGGAGTTATTCTTTCCTCAAATATGGGTCAGATCACGTTCCACATTGACCAGAGAAATGTATCACTCTGATCCTTGACATTTTGCCTTGCACTTCCTGTCTTCCATCCCCACTGAAAAGGACCTGATCACAGTCTCCTCACTCAAGTTGTTCCAAACCCCAGTACTTTTCCAGAGCTTATGGTAGCATCACACAGGTGAATCACCCTCTTCATGTATTATGGTCACGGTGTGTCTGCTACATAAGATTCACATGTCTTAGATTTAAGCAAGTTGCTCTTGGTCAGTCTCTCACTACCCATTCATCAAGAGATGAACAATTTCCAAACCCTTGTTTAATTACAGATGGAAACCCAAGTTCATGAGATAAGGAGTTCTGAAGACCACGCTGTGTTATTATTCCCAGGTGGCTGGAGAAATGTTTCAAGCACCAGAATCAAATTTTCTTCTTGATTTACTTCATTTCAAATGTAAATTTCAGATACAGGAAAGATGACCTGAAATTCAGCTTGATGTGCCACAGAAAACAGAGATAGATGGGAGTTCTTTAGGGATCTCATACTAACAGTGGATCCATCACAACAAAGATCCCCCAAGAAATCCAAACAAAAACCAGTGATGTCATTTCCTTACTGCAGGGCCTGGAGGTCCTGGCGGTCCGACGCTATCCTGCGTGCATGTGCAAGCATTTGGAAGAGCAGGACATTTTGCTTCATCTCTCTGAAATTGTGAAAAGAATTTGTGTATGAATTTGGTAGGGAAAGACATCCCATCCCCTCGGGGCACTTACACACCAGAAAACTGTCTCCCAACTTGAAGAAACAATTTCTACTTATTACTTATGGGCAGTCTTACGTTAAAACTTGCCTGGATCCTTTTCTTGTTTAACTTTATTAGCCACACATAACAAATAAATATTTATAAGATTACCAGGACGGCTGCTGCTCATTTCACCCCATTACTCTAATAGCGTTACAGAAAGCTGTGTGTGTGTGTGTGTGTGTGTGTGTGTGTGTGTGTGTGTGTGTGTAATACCAACTCCTCCTTATTCAGTGAAACACTTCAAACCCCTTTCCATGATCTACACCTCTAGCTGCTCTACACACCAGCACAGCCCCTTGCTTGCCACTTCTCCACCCGACTCTATTCTGCTTCAGACCCACCAATCTACTTTGTTCTCAGCTGTTTGGAGCACACCGTAGCTCTAGGACTGTCTATATCCCCCAGGAGAAGTGTTCTTCCTCTGGCATTGCTCCCAAAATTCACTCTGTCATCACTGGGAGCTGATCGTAGCTGCCATTATGTCCCATGCCTTTCCCCTGACCTGGTTTTCATGCTAGGGTTCTTTGCCCTACAAAATAATGAAGCCATCTCTGGGTATCTGAGAGAGATCAGTTACACAACCCCCCCCCCAATATTTAAGGATGCTCTGGCCTCTTATATAAAATGGAACAGAATTTGCAGGTGAGCATATACTCCTGTGTAATTTAAATCTTCTCTATGTCACTAACAGTACCAAATACAATATAAATGCCCTGCATAGCTGTTATGCTGCACTGTTTAGGTAATAATGACAAGAAAGATGTTTGTATGTGTCCAGCAGAGGAGACATTTTTAAAACTATTTTCAGTCTGCACTTTGTTGACTCCATAGATGAAGAGCTTATTGACAGGGAGAGCCAACTGTACATATCGACATGTTGATTGCTTCCCTTACCCAATTTTTCACTCTCATGTTGGGCTGTATGCAACTGTTCACTGGCCAGAAGCTTCTTACCCATCACAGTGAGCTCCTTAACTATTACTACCTATGCAGACACCAGAAGGGAAGCCATCACCTCAAAAAGAAACAGTCATTTCTACCAGCTAAAGAACCTGAGTCATCAGAAAGGCACTGGCTGACATTTTGTAACCAGGAGGAGAAGTTTAGACAAGCGGGTTTACCAAAGTTATCAGCACAGCTCTGTCACGAGAATTTCCAGATATGGTCTTGTGCATTCCTGGCCTGCAATGAAAGGCTCACGCACACCCTGGCCTGAGCTGCCCGCTGGGAGCGCTCACACACTGCGTGTCCCTTGGCTCCTGAGGGACAACTAAACCCAGGCGGGATCCACTCACCCTTACTTACCCTGGAGGGAATGTCACAGCATCTGTCTCTGCTGGTCCACACAGGGCTGCAGACGATGTCAAAGCTCTGGATCTGGAACTGCAAACAACCAGCATCAGCTAAAGATCAGTAAGACACTTTAGGTGAACACTTCCATATCCCCACCTTGCAAACTTCAGGCACGTTCTCCCAAGGGCTTGCACTCCTGAGAGCAATGTGGCGCTCACATCACCAGGAAAGAACATAATGATATATGCTTAAGAGACAGGGCCGTGTGAGTGCACCTGCACAGTGCCTGGTCCACATGCCAACATGGCCTGTCTTTATTGTGTTAAAGAGCATGCACATCTGTGCTTAAATGGATCTGAATACTACACACATTTAAATCAACACTTCAGAACCTACCCTTGTAGAAAAAAGTTAAAAGAAATTAGTGCTACAGTTGATGTTCACTGTTTGAGAAACTGTTACTCAGATTGACCAGTAACTTTTCTGGGGTATCTCAATTAAACTTTCAATGTAGGATATACCTCTTATGAATTTTAAAAGATTGTTCTTTTGACAAAAAAGAAAAAAGCTTACTAAATGCACTAATTCCTTTTAAAATCAGATGATTCTACTATTTAAATAGCAAACCCATACACAACAAAGGTTAGTGTTTTAATCATATTTGTATTAAAGTTAATGGTTCCTATATTATAGACATAAGTTTCACATTTAAATGTAAAAGACATCCTGCCTACAGAAGAAAGTTAAATGACATTAAGATAGTAATAATAATGATAGAAACTAAAAATTAACCCTAGCCATAATCTTCTAAGATGATGTTTATTATCATTTAACAAGAATCTAATTGGCCTGGTCTAGTGAAAGGTTGAGGTTTGCATCTTCAGGTGTGCTCAGTGATGGATCACACTGTGAAGAGAGTGCTCACTATTGATCACGCTGTTGTGCTCATCCTTCTGAGACAGCTGGGTATCCCTTCTGTAAGGGAGTACAGGATATAGTGACAGTCCTAATGGCAACAAGGCTTCGTATGCAGACTGCACTAATTTGAGCTAAGTAACAGTTATGTTGAAAGAAAAAGATCTCAACTGGAGGGGCTAGCAATCCCTTGCCTTGTTTCTAGTTGGGCCCTGGTTTATGATGGTTATGTGGTGTTTCTTAGTGCCTGGGAATCTCCTTTTATTTCTAGTAGCACATGAACATGCTCTCTTTGTACCATATTTTCTGAATGTAATTTTTCTACAGTTTCACACTGACTAAAAAATACGAAAATGTAAAACTCATTGAGGGTGCTGGGGAGATGGCCAAGTGGGTAGAAGTGCTTGTTGCCCAAGTGTGACAAACTGAGTTTTAATCCCTGAAACCCACATAAAGTCAGATACAGTCGCCAGCATCTACAATCCCATGACTAGATGAGATCCAGAGACAGAAGAACCCTGGAAGCTCACAAGCCAGCCAAGCTGGTGAACACAGTGGGAGACAAGACACCCTGCTTCAAAGCAGATGGAAGCTGAGGAAGGCAGGACACCAGAAGCTGTCTCTCACCTCCACACACGCACTGTGGCAATGTACACCTGTGCTCCCCACACACATGCAAAGATTTTTTAAAACAAGGACAATATAAATAAAACCAGCCAAGAAACGTAGAAAATGTCATAATGACATTATCCTAAGGTGTCACAGAGCATAAAAATATGTCACTTACTGTGGCTGATTTCCTCTCTCCTTTAAGCAACTTTCCAAGAATTTCATAACCATCTGTTGTGATATTCCCAGCTTCCTTGATGTCTTTTTCTATAATTTCATAGCAGTCGATATAAACCTTAACACTTTTGGAGGTCACTACAATATGAACCTAAAAAGATAATTAATTTCCATTATTAAATTTCTACCCCCAACATATCTGACTTCTGCATATTTCGTATCATATGTGATGTCAATGATGCCATTTGTTAGCAACATGAAACTATGCCAGTCATTTAATTTGCTGAGTCTCAGTGTCTATACCCAAGTACACATGTTAATTTCTTATTTTCCTATTATATATTCTCATGGAGATGACCAGGGAGGATATAGTGAATGAAATGACTTTGTAAGCTATAAAAAAGCAACTATCCAAGTAGTGGTAAATGAACAGACACAGAGTTTACTCAGTACAAAGTAACATTAAATGTATTCCATTGGGTTTTGATACTAGGTTTATCCCCAATCTCAGTCAAATCAACCAGAATGTCATACAGCTCCTAACATAGGAAGAACTAGCATTTCTCCTATAGATTCAATAAAATCTATTCTTTGGATGAAAGAAGCTTATGCAGATTTAGTTTGCGTCTGCTACTGAAGACACAGAGAACATTAGGAAATCTATTGTGACCGATCACTAGCACAACATCTGTATTTCAACAGTATAGAGAGTGGTTGTGGATAATTGTTGACTTCACAGTAACACTCGTACTTTCCTGACTACCTGAGTTTGAATCTCCAGAACCCACTTAAACATCCAGCCCCACAGGGGAGCAGAGACCTGGGCATCACTGGAGCAGGAGAGTATTTATAGATGAAACAGGAGAGCTGATTTTTCACTCAGGCCACTGCAGATGAATTCATACAGCCAGAGAGGGAGCCACTAGGGAAGAGACAGAGAGAGAAAGAAAGACAGTGACACAGAGAGATAGAGAGAGACAGAGACACAGAGAGACAGAGAGAAAAAGTTTGGCAGAAAGTTTAAAAATCCTTAAACATTCTGAAGCACAACAATAATAATTGCTAAAATTTCACAGACACCAAAGATACCCAACACAACCCAGGGCAAAGATCCAGAGATACTTAAGATCTCAACAACAAAGCTGACTCAAAACTCACCATGACTCAGGGAACTGAGCAGAAGAGGGGGCAGAAAGAATGTAGGAGCCATGGTGGGGAGAATATCCAAAGACATCGCCCCCTTCAGCAACAATACACAAAGGGGGAAGAATGAAAACCTGGCTCCCTCTGGTGCAGTTCATACTCCCTAACCAATGGACCGATCCAGAATGTGCACCGAGGAAGGACCCCAGTGGGTAGAGGACAGAGAGGAGGGAAATGGGGACACATTCACAAGATTTGATCACACAACATATATACTTTTTCATAATAAAGATTTTTTAAAAAAGAGTATAAGCAAACTGGTTAGTAATATGTTCTAACAGAACCAGATTTCAACACAGAAATAAATAATTCTTAGTAAACAAAAAAGAAAGCCTATAATAATTTTAATATCAAATTAATCATCTGGATTTTAATGAGAAGAATCTACAAAATGGCATCTAATAAAGCTTTAATTAAATGTAATCAAATATTTAATCAAATATAATCAAACAGGAAGAAGTCAGTGTTCAGGGTGTATAAGAAAGTGGTCTTAAAACAGTGGGCAAAGACTGGGAACTTAACGCAACAGTTCAGTACTGCCTAGCAGTCACAAGGCTGTTCAGTGCCCATTATGAATACCACAAGAAAACAAAACAAAATAAAACAAAAATATATGGGCAAATAGGAAGAAGTTTTATATTTACAATGGTATTATGTTCCGCTAAACTCATGTAAACCTAAAATATTAAAAGTCAGAGATGCATTGAATCCACCTGAAAAAAATCACTTTTAACTAAATGTTTTTCTCACATGGAATCTCCACCAAAGCATTGGTTTGTCACATTCATGATGGAGATGAATTATACGGTTTTATATACAAGTATATAGCTTTCTAAACAAAGTTTAAATGTTCTCAGAGCAATCAACTAAAGTTGAACTCTAGGACATCATTAAACATTTCCAACATACTTACTATCTAAGAAGAATTAAAACTTGGCCATTGGTTCCTATATGAACAACCGCAGAAACAAACATTTACAAAGTATGTGGAATACCACAGTATCCATGAAAATTATTTTGAAATCAACACCATTTTAACTGGTATCAAAATCATTCCAAAAATGCTTGTCATTCATTGTGGACCATGAAGAAGCACATCCTAAAGACAGGCTTGCTCCTAATGCCCACTGAGCATAGTTATTGTACTATGAACTCATGCATGATTACATCCATGTATCAGTGTCCCAAGTATTCAAGCAATCAACTTATTTCTCTAATGTCACACTCTGTTGGTCACAAACTACTTGAAAGAAATAGGGACCCTCAAGACAGACATGAAGGAACGAAGGGGAGGAAAGTGGAGGGAGGAAGCGAGGGGAGGAAGGGAGAAGAGAGAAGGGGAGGAAAGAAGGGAGGAGAGGAGGGGAGGAAGGATGGGAGCAGATGAAAGAGATGAGAAGGGAGAGGAGAAGGGAGTGGAGGGGAGGGCTGGAAGAGAGGGACATAAGAAAGTTAAGATGACCAAGAACCAACAACCAATTCAAATGCAGCTTAGAACTGTTATTGCATTTATTTAGAGAATTCTCTATCTAGAGAATTGTGTTTTCAGATAAGTGTGTTCATGTAAAAATCTCATACACTTACTTTAATCAATCTGATCAAATACTGATAATTTATGGACTGATAAAATCTTTATTCTGATAATTTGTAGACATATAAAAACCTTTATCCTAGGGGTTAGGGAGATGGCTTGGCGGTTCAAGGAACTTGCTTGCAAAGCCTGGCAGCCTGGGTTTGATTCTTCAGTACCCATATAAAGCAGATGCACAAAGTACATGCATCTCGAGTTCATCTGCAGTGGCAAGAGGCCCTGGTACACTATCCATTCTCTCTCTCTCCTCCTTGCAAATAAACAAACACTTTAAAAACTTTTATTCTGGGCTTGGGATGCTGCTCAGTGGGTAGGGTGCCTGCCCAGGATTCACAGAGTTTGACTCCCTTAAACCAGGTGGGGTAGTACCTGCCTGCAATCCCAGCACTCAGGATGTGGAGGTAGGAGGATCAAAAATTCAAGGTATTCCTCAGGGACATAGCCAGATGAAGGCCAGATTGAGCTACATGACACACTGTCTTCAAAAAAAAATTGGCCAGCATATGGCTCATGCTTATAATCCCAGTGCTTGGGAGGCAGAGGCAGGAGGATTGCTGTGATTTCAAGGCCAGCCAGGGACTACAGAGTGAGACACTACCTTGGAAAAAATTATATTCCATTTCACTTGTATTTTTATAACTTTTTAATAAAAAAGCAAACAAAAGAAGGTCTCTGTTTTCTATAAAGGAATGTTACCAATTAAAGTACCCATCTAATTAATAAGCTTTCAAATTAAATGGCACAAGTGGCCAAAAGAAAATGGTAAATAAAAATTAAGTGAGCCACAGTATATATACTATCTGATTCAAACTGAGAAAGATACAGTTAATGTTAACAGCAGTTGTTTTATTCTCAATTTTATTGCTTAAATAATCACATTAATTAAAATAAGAATTTATCTTTAAAAGGCATTGCTAGAATCCTAATTTAACATGGTGTTTTAAAACAATAAAAGAATGTAGTTTTAGCTTTAAGTCATATTCTTTTATCTAGAAGTGAGATTCAGATAATTTTCCATTTTTACC
This sequence comes from Zapus hudsonius, assembly GCA_004024765.1. Taxonomy (NCBI): domain Eukaryota; kingdom Metazoa; phylum Chordata; class Mammalia; order Rodentia; family Dipodidae; genus Zapus; species Zapus hudsonius. The sequence goes on from PVHP010001060.1 coordinate 110,748, forward strand.
TTATGAAAACTTCCATAAAATAATGTCTTCACTTCATCTGTGTCAAATGTGACAGTCTGTACCTCGCCTCTTGTATCCTTATTAAAGAATGATAACGTCTTGCTAGAAGCTGCAAACAACGTGAGATCATTGTTAAATTATATGCATGCTTTGGTTCTTATTGAAAGTATTAAGTAAATAGTTCTTGTTGAAGAGATGGTTAAAACGCCAATAGGTTCAGTTATAATAAGATGAAATTTGAATATTTATTGACTAGTTATTTTTTAAAAATCAAAGATAAAGTCTTGTGCAAGTCATTATATATATATATAATTCAGAAGGTTTCTAAAGAGAAAATAAAAGGAAAAAACATAATCAACACTATGAATATGCCTTAAAATAGGACAAAATTCCTTACGATCTGCAATCACTCCAACTTGTGGTCTGTAGTCTCTGTCTGTAATTTGCCAAATTGCAAAAGGGTCATTGGGAGTTTCTGGGAGAAGTCTGAACAATAATATAATTGTGTATGAAGGAGGGAGTCCGTTTGGATGGAGCTCTCTGTTGGATAAAACAAAATGAAATAAATAAATAAATAAACAAATAAATAAATAAATAGGATTATTCACCAGAAGGAGACGGCTTTGTGTGATGTGTGTATAGGCCTGTTCTAGAAGTGTGGTCACATATGTGGGGGTGCACATGCATGTGTGGATGGGTGGAGGCGAGAGGTGTACATCAGGAGTCGTCCGCTCTCATTTTCTAGCTTATTGTCTTGAGACAGGGTTTCTCACTGGGCCAGAGCTCACCAATTCAGGTAGACAAGCCAGCTAGAAAGTTCCAAGGATGCTCGTTCCCACCGCCCCAGCCCTGAGACTACAGGCAGAACCACCAGGTCCAGCTTCGAAATGGGGGCTACAGATCCCACCACAGGCCCTCATTCTTATGTGGAAAACACTTGAACCAGTAAGCCATCTCCTCAGTTCCAGAAAGAGACTATTTTAGATCTTTAGACAAGAATTTCATTATGAGTAGCATTAGAGACTAATTATAGTCATCTGGCCATAGCAGAAGGAAAAACACCAAAGAACAGTGATATTCCGGCAGCAGTACCTCTGGTCATGGCACAAAAGTCTGAGGAATTACCAAATAGTCTTTATCCTACTGTTAATAACTAATTCTTCTAGGCACCTAGAGGTTGATTTAAAAAAATCATGTAATAAATTAAAGGTAATCAATAACGTTAGATGTCACATAAGGAGAATGAATCTTACCAAATACACTTAAATTCCAAGTTGCAGGGGTGTGATATCATAGGCAAAATGACTTAAAGCTTTAATTTCTCTCTTCTCCTCATATAGTTGTTATACTTCTAACTTCCTTCCTTTGAATCAAATAAACCACTTCAATAGCTTATATATTCCCCCAAATAGGACCAATTGGAAATGTTCAGGACAGATACATGTGTGAACAATTAGTAATGATGATGGAATGTGATTCAACTGGACGGAAAGGGGGTTTTGGCTCTAAGGTTGTGGGACAAAAAAAAAAGTCTCTTGTGTGCTTCCAGACTTGAGTCATCCTCTGTTCTGGGAGAATCTTTGAAGCAGATTGATGCTTTTCTGTCTGAGACAGTGAAACACTTTCTCCCTGGAGGAAGGACAAAGGTCTAGATCATCAGCTCTTGGACAGAAACAAAGCTACTCCTCTGCGGACTCTGGCAGTGTGCATAGGGTGTCTCTGGAGGCCCCGTGTCCTGTGCCAGATCACTAATGCTTCTTGGACTTCAGATGTCAGCTCTGGGCAAGCTAGTACGAGGCCTTTCACGTGCTCAGGAACTACCACGGAATCTTCCGAGTTAAAAGCAATGGTTGCTCCTTATCACCTCGTCTCTCTCTTAGCTCATTTCCCCCCTCTCTAGTGAAAGAGAATATAGTAATTTGATTATGTTTATGCTTTTTCTTCTCAGTCAAAAGTTCTGACTTCTATGAAGACAATATGTTGCCAAAATGTTAAATGAAAATAATCATATTGAAGAGACTTACAGAGTTAGCAGCAGTGGGTCCACTGAGAACCCAGCACACTCACCCGACGCGGCTAACCACAAAGACAAGGAATGTCCAGTGTGGTCAAACGAGGTGGTCTGTGTCTCCTCACAACAACTGAACTTTGGTTTTAGTCTGAACTTCTCATTAGCTTCCTCTGAGCATTCAGGTTTCAGACATTATTATCTGACCCTGTCTTAACTTTCTGAAAGTTGTATTTCTTCTCGTTCTTTTCTCTCAAACACATTTTTCGACATGAAAGTTTTCATTTTAATGAATAAGAAATACATCCTTTTGTTATCATACCCAGGTGCAAACTTTCACGAAATGCAATAAGATCTAGACTACCCAACAGGTCCAAGACTCCCGCCAAGAAAAACTGAGCCCCTCCTGCCTGATGGTGAAGAGTTATTGCATTTCTAGAGGTCTGAAGCCAGACAGGAATGTCTGCATTCTTCACTTATTCCTTCTGCCGCACAGAGGGGTCCCCACCAGTGAGCTTCCCATGTTAGCCTAGCTTGGACTCAAGAGTGGGTCCCAGGCTGACATGCGTGGGTCTGGGAAGCATGGAGCTTGTGTCCCCTCTGCAAACTGCTGCGTAACCAGAGGGAAGACAAACAAGCTGGATTGAAGGAAAACAAAGTGGGTCATCCATAAGGAATCTTCCAGCAAGGCCAACATTCCAGGATTCTAAGAAGTCAGCAAAGATTCCGAGAACCTCTTGCCCACTGCAAGACGAGGGAAGCATCCTGTTTTCCTACTTACGAGGTGGGCTGGTTGATGAAGGCATTCTTCTGAAGCCTGTAGGCCGAGTAGCTGGGGAAGGACCCTGATTCCAGAGAGACTCCCTGGACAGAAGCAAAATTCTTTTCCGTCAGGTTGTATGCTTCAAGCATCTTAAAACCTTTACAACAGGGAAGAAGATGTTAAATTAGTACATTTCAATGTTGGTCCTTAAATATTGAAGTGAATTAGCCTACAAATGCACTTACTTACCTGGTGAGGTATAGCCATCCAAGTAAATGAGAGGACAACCTGTAACACAGAGAGTTCTTTAAGTACGAGTCACCAACATGATTTATAAATGTTACAGATGCACAGAAACTAGTAATATATGTGTAACAACCCATTTAATAAGAACCATGGGATGGAGAGATGGCTCAGCGTTTAAGGCTCTTGCCTGCAAAGCCTAACCACCTGGGTTTGATTCCCCAGTACCCACATAAAACCAGATGCACAAAGTGGTGTTTGCATCTGGAGTTCATTTACAGTGGCTAGAGGCCCTGGCACACCCATTCATTCTCTCTCTCTCTCTCTCTCTCTCTCTCTCTCTCTCTCTCTCTCTCTATTTTTTTAATTTTTAAAAGGAATTAACCTATGATTAACCTTTTATAAATTATTTCCTGTAAGCTTCCTGTATATAGGAGAAATTCTAGTACTGACTAGTACAACAAATACTTTCTGAACATTCTCTAGTCCAGTTAGAACTTTATGATGTACTTAAGAATAATAAAATGGATTAAAGAGGGGAATTGCCATTGCTGTTTTTGTTTTTCAGTGGATTAAAGAACTTCTCTCCTAGAGAGTTTGAGACTTCTGCAGAGGGAGGCTGATCTGTCTCCAGCCCTCTTCTCTGCCACGTCACTAAGCCTCATTCTGGCTCTGCACATGGGCACAACAGTAAGTAGCCAGTGTGATGATGGGCCTCCCAGAGCCAGGGGTGCAGTGGGCTGTACCTGCACCGAGGACCTCTCAGAGCCCAAAGGAAGGAACCGGAGTCCCCACCACTTCACCACTGCACTTCAGCATAGCTTTCCCAGCGAAACATCTACATTTGCTTACCACTGCACCACTAAGCAGGGTCTTAAATTTTTTAATATTTCTTTTTTAAGAGAGGAGGGGAAGACAGGGTGAAAGACAGAACATGGAGAAAGTGAGTATGGGCTCACCAGGCCTCCTGCCGCTGCAAACAAACTCCAGACACATGCGTCTGGCTTTACGTGGGTACTGGGGACAAGAACCTGGCCATCAGGCTTTGCAAGCAAATGCCTTTAAACACTGAGCTAGCACCCCAACCCGGTTTTGGAATTTTAATGTAACATGTAACAGCTATCACACCTGTAAACACAGTTCTGTCTGGGATTAGAGGTCTAAACTAGTCACGTCTTTGTCCCCATAATCTAATATCCCAAGAATTGTTGCTAGTAGCTGAGGAAGGAGATCAATGGACTTAGTCAATCTTTACTTCTCCGTTGTAGATTAAAAGCTGAGTTTAAAATTTGTAGGAAGAAGACTAAACCGGGCCTGGGTCCAATGTAGAGTACTTGCCTGGCAACGAGCACCAGGCCTAGGTTCAAGCCCCAGCCGAAAGCAAGAAAAGAAAGAGTGGGAAGGGAGGAGAACAGAGAGAGCAGAGAGGGAGGGAGGAGCTGGTTTTCAATTGCCCTTTTGAAGCACAGATGTTGACAGGACACCACCCGCCAGCTAGTGGGGAACAACCATCCTCTCCCTGAGGTGCTTCTGAGAATGGGGTGACACAGATGTCACAGGCATGGAGTGGAAGGAGACGGATCTACTACACGAATGCTTCCCATTAGAGGATTTTGCATCGCGAGAGTGGAAATGGACGCTTAGCATGATCTCGAAGTGTTCTGTGTAGGCACAGGGTTCCATGTGGCGTGGAAAAGTGTCTCTAAGTGCTCGTGGGCAAGCCGGGCGAAGCCGCAGATGTGCGCTGACCATGACTTACTCGAAGTGGCAGTTTCGCAGACAAATGTAATCAGGTTGTCCTCGATCTTCTCAAAAGATTCGAAGTCATCCACGATGAACACATGCCGTTCACTGGGTTTGCTGGCGATGTTGGCAAGCTCGTTGTAGTCCACATCGGCCACACCAACCACGAAGACACTGAAGCCTGAGGAGCAACACTGACAGTCAGCCACGTGGGCTCTTCTCCTTCCACCATCCGAGCACTTCAGATAAACTCAGCAGACCGAGGAGCTCCCTCGCTCGATGTACAGGAGGCCGCCCACTCAAGTGAAGAACACACGTCTTTTAATGAATATGCACTTTTCAAAGCCATCCTACTTTCTGACTTGTAAAATTCAATTCATTGGGTCTCTTAAAATAAAACACCAACCAAAAAATGAAGCTTTCCTAGCAGAATCCTGTGGTAGGCATTGTCTTCACACACATAATCCAATGCACAGCTCAACGGCTCCATTAGGTGCATTGATAAGTTGATGTGACTCTGAAACTGAGAACGGGCTAATTTAAATCTGAATTCTTGAAACTCATTTTCCTCAGCAAACTCAGCTTAAAGGTGGCACGTTGACTACCTTCAAAACAGAATATACACCTCCACTGGCAGCAAACCTCCTGTTATTTAAGCTAAGACAAAGCTTTCACTCCAAATTCTTAATCTGACATCAGGAAAAAAAATATAAGGCCAGGGATATCATTTATAATTAGGGATACACACTGTCATGGTTTGATCCAGGTGTCCCCCACAAACAAATGAATGTGTTCTGAATGATCCATCCTCAGCTGATAGCTGATAGCAGTTTGGGTTTTACAACCTCGATGGAACTATGTTGTTGGGGGTGGGCTTATGGGGATTATAAAATAGCTTCCCCTTGCCAGTGTTTGGCACACCTTTCTGCCATTGTTTGCAGTGCTTTGGCAGAGGTGATGTCCACCCCTCTGCTCATGCCATCCTTTTCCCTGCCAGGATGGAGTCTCCCCTCGAGTCCATAGCCTAATAAACCCATTCCTCCATAAGCGTTTTTGCTTGGGTTCTTTCTATGTAA